>PYHX02000158.1:46937695-47054328 GCA_004302925.2 Cochliomyia hominivorax
AAAAAGAGTTTTATTTTTTTCTTCAATGGAAATTATTATTAGAATTTACAGAAAAATATTTTAATCACTAGTGATGCAATTTTGAACCTTTACCGGAAACCACTCCATTAACGTTTTCATAGTGCTTTCTGATACTTTGCTCAAAAAGGTAGTCTAGTCTATCACCATTTAAAACCCACTACGCTTTTATATACCTTTTTGTGCTCTTCTATTCTCTTTTAATAAGAACCCAATATCTATCAACTGTATGTAATAATATTACATTATTGTCCTTGAACCACTCATGAATTATAAGTCAGGCCAAAAATAAGAGGACATATAAGGAAGTCTTTTGAATAGAAGGAAGCCTTTTTGTAAACTTCCTTTGATGTATATTTCGATATTTATAGAGCCCGTGGTAACAAACAATTGACTTCTTTTACCACAACTGCATTTTGCTTGCCACACAATGAACTTTTTGAGAAGTTTTGATTCCTTTTGGGTTCTAAATTTTTCTTCAACTTTATCCTTTACATTATATTGCATCAGCAACATAAATGTAATGACCTGGAAGTTGTGTAAAATCTGTCATATTATATATATTATATTATTCTTTGTTCCTATCCGGATAATAACTGAAATGTTTCATCAAAAAAAATCAAAGTTAAATGTTTTAATAAAAAATAGGAATTTTGCGATCTCACTACTTAGTACACGTATTTCTGGACTATCTGAAAAATAATTCAAATGAAATCCTTTTGAATATTCATAAATATGTTACTTTAAGTTCACTTCTTCCAGTTGTTATGATTTATTTAATATTATCATTAGCAAAGACATGAACCTTTATATTTTTCCGATCATTCATATAATAATTTGATCCACTGATTTTTGGTTTAATATGTAAATAGAAATTCTAGAAATGAGGCCTTTTACTTACACAATTTGTCAAACACTGATACAAATTATTCTATTAAAGGTACAGCTGCGTTCAAAACAACAGCACTACCCACATGTTTCGTGGATAATTTGTGTTTTTGTTTGTGAATATTTTTATCCACAATTTTCTATTCCCATTATTCAATGTATACTGAGAAAATTAATGCATCTATTTCTATTTAATACGATTATTTCAAAAAATTTTGATTATCAAGACAATATATCAGATTGGAACCTCTTAGAATAATAGCACCACTTCTATTATACTTGGAAAAATCATCAAAAATCCAAACAACTATAATAACATTTATTGCATTATTTATTACTTCTACAATTTATAATTAAAGAAAGTTTTTCAGAAGTGTTTCAGTACAATTTAAATATTTGGCAGGTCTAAAAACTATACTTCAGATAAGCGAAAACTCATTAAAAAATCTTGATACTAATGAACAAACTTATGACGAAATAAGATTTTTTTTTGGATATTTAAATAAAATGACCATAACCTGCAAATTAAAAGTAGGAAATCGTGGATGAAAACCATGACGACAAATTTAATCGTAATTCGTATATTACGTCAAATAAGGATGCCGATATTTATCTCTGCTGCGGGGATTAAATGGATTAAATCTGTCAATACGTACTGAAACTGTATCAGAAGGCTTAGGGAATTTAATTTGGCGTATTAAAAAAGGGGAGTTGTATTCTTTGGAAATATGAGTCTAAAATATTTTGATTTGTAAGGAAACCTCCTAGCAAGGAGGTTTCCTTACAAATCAAAACTTTCAAACACGACGGTTCTAGTGTTATGGAATAGAAATGCTTTTCCCACTATGGTGTCGGACCGTATAAAACTTCTATGGATTAAATAAGTAATGAATATGGATGTCATATGCATCTGTCAGCCAAATAGCTAAAAGGTGGTTTCAAAATAATGGAATCACTGTAGTGAAAAGTGCTGCCCAATCACCCGATGTAAATCCAATCGATAATTTTTGTGTATACGTATAAAAGAAGAGGTCAAATATTACAATTACAAAATTATACTGGGATTATGCAAGAATGCAGTCAATTCAATAAAATGGCGATATTCGGATGTTACTAACAAAGAAAATACTACTACAAAGGCTAAAACTAAATAATTAACTCAATTCGATTTAATGCCGCTAAAAATTAAAAACAATTATTTATTTTTGGCTTTTTCTTGTAGTTGCAACTGAGTGGTGCTATTATTTTGACACCAAGTTGTATCAATAATTCTGGAAAAACATTATTTAAAGAAAAAAAATGAATAAATGTTTTTCACTATTTTTTAATTTATTTTTGATTTTATTAAACCATGAAATAGCAACAACTTTTTATTCAAACTGTGCTATTATTTTGACCGCAACTGTATGTGTGATTTGAATTTGTTTTGTTCAAAGATTACATTGTTCTTAGTTTTTCTCAAAAGAGTACGTCAAAATTATTAACAAACCTTCTCAGATATTTAAGTATCCAATGGAATAAAATCCAAACCAAATTAATATTTTTTTTAAAATATACCCAGATTACATTTTCAATAGGTTCTTTTTATAAAAAATCTTAAAAAATTTTTTAAAATATTTTTCAACCATAAAATGTTCTTCTTAAATCTAAGTCCTTTTTAAAGCCCATATAACCCATTTATTTCATCTCGTTTTCTTATTTTATTACCCAAATCTTGTTGTTCGTAAAACGATATGCTGTTAACACGTTTCATGTTGTTTACAATTTGTATGCAAAAGTTTTCATTTGTTTTTGTTGTTCATATCTTCTGAATATTGTTTATCTTCTTCCATTGTTCACAAGTACCTCAAAGATTTATTTGCATTTTAATTTATGTCAACTTTTTGCGATTTCTTGTTTTTTACTTTTCATATTTGAATTATCCCACCTGAAATATGTGCAAAGAATATAAATCTGTTGTACTTGTAGTTGTTAAGTTTGTATTTGGTTTATTAGCGGTAAATCATTTAACCGTATGTTTTTGAATGTCAATAAATTAAATTGAAATGGGAAAAGGAGGTAACTTGAGAGATAAATTTGTCTCTTGTATTTTTTTCTTTTTATAAATTTTCCACGGTTTTAAAGTAAAGAATTATTTTGTAGTAAAAATATTTAGTCAAGGCCCCCTAAAATATGCAAAGTATATACTTATCGCTTGAAATAAAGCTTTCGTTAAGCTTTTTGTTATACAGTTTAGAAAAACGTTATAATTCTAATTAATCGTCATAATAACTTCATTCAAAATACAAACAAATACAAGTAAAAATATTACAGTTGGTCAAGCCCGTCTATACTATACCCTATACGACTACAGTCGGGGAAACCTTCGGTTAATTAGCTTTTCTATTATATGATTTAGTGTGGGGTACATTATTAAGACAATAACATTTGGTGAAATAAATATCAGATACTCGCATGATCGATTTATAATGCTATAAGACTTTGTTGAAATTCCTTGAAAACGCTTTATATTTAGGAATTTTTCGATCTAAAAACCTTATTAATAGAGGCAATTTGCATAGGAGCTTTTTAAAATGTTGTACCGAATATAACCAATTTTAATAAGATTTGTCCTAAGGCCAAAAAATATATATTCAGATTTCTTCAAAATATCTCAAAACTAGCGACCTGTAAAGTGCTTACAATGTTTGCATGGGACAACCCGATAGACAGACGGGTATCGTTACATCGACTTAGAAAGTAATTCTGAGTCGAAAGTGTTTAATTCACAATTTTCTCTCTATGTTACAAACTTCAGCTCATACGCAAAATACCCCAACCAATTACGGTGGTGTAGGGTATAAAACGTAAGAATTAATATTTGGTCAAGCCCTTCTATATAATACCCTACACAAAATTCTTGGCTGTAAGTGAAAGCTAACAAAAATTAATAAATGAACTTTGTATAAAATAGTTTCTTAATAAATGTGTGGGTTCAAGCTTAAGGTTCTTATAAGCTTAAAGCTCTTTTTAGTGAAGAAGCCCTTAACAGGAGCTGTAGTAAAACGTGGATGATATTCGCGAAATAGGAAACATATATTCAAGACACTGTACTTAAGAGTTTTATAAGCTCAAAACCGTTTTCCGAAAGGAGGCCTTATATGAAAGCTATAGTAAAATTTGGATCGGGATCGGTCAAATCAATAACACATATTTAAGACAGAACAGAAATTTCAATAGAATTGATCCATATCATATGTAATATGATATGAACCAATTATATATATGGTCCATACCATATATAATAGTTTTACAAGCTTAAAACCATATTTCTGGAGGGGGCTTAACATAGGAGCTAGGTCACCTAATGGCCCCACCACAATCTAGTTCTTTTGAGTTCATTATATTAATATATATATATATATATATATATATATATATATATATATATATATATATATATATATATATATATATATATATATATATATATATATATATATATATATATATATATATATATATATATATATATATATATATGTAAAAATTTCAGAAAATTATTTTCAAAATTTCGACAATTTGAATTTGAGGTATAACAAAAGTTTACATATTTTAGCTTATAAAATTTTTTAAATGATCTGATTTTGAATTTCAAGGTTGTATTAAGTATCGCTCTATTACATTTTCTCTAATGAACTGATATTGTTGGTTTTATATAGGAAACTGCTATAAAAACCAACTTGGCCAAATTTCATTTAATTCGGACAATTATTCTAGGTGTGAGATTATTTTAAATAGACGGATATAGCTAAATCGACTCTAATTTTAGATTCCCTTTTTGGCGTTACACACAGAACTAGAAAACTATAATAATAAATAAAAGTGTAATAATACGATCATTCAATAAAACATAGCAGACAATTACAAACTAACATATCTTTATTACAATACTAAAATTTTAAGATTTTTGCCCAATAAAGCTTTGGGCGCAGTTAAGCCCACTAAGAAAGTGATTTTAAGTCATTGAATTTATTCGTTTTTTTTGTTTAGTACGTTTAAACATCAAACGTATAATATCCCAACCACTTAATTTTAATCAAAATAACATACAGTGGTGCAAATTCCTAAAAACGCACATATCTTTTTATTAGAAAATAAAATAATTAAGGAAATATTAGTGAGTATATAATATTATTTTATAATCTACGTCTCTTTTTTTAAACGTTATGAAATTTATCACTTAAATTAATTCTGCAGTAAAATTTGTCCTTAAAAAATATATTTATTTATTATTATTTAAGCAACAGAAATTTCTTATATTCTATATTTAATAGTTTTTTTTTAAAGCAATTTTCACGTCTGCGTTTATAGAAATATTCCACAAAAACGACCATGAGAACATATGATCTCATTAAAAACAAAGTTAAAATAAAAATCGGGGACAAATTTAAATGCATTTATAGGAATATGCAACAGTTTGTAATATATTTTTTCTATAATTGAAGAGATACATAAGAAAATGTAAATAGTGTAGCTGTTTTCTTTACATCCCGATTCGCGAAATTAAACCACAAATTCTGTTTACTTTACACATACACTTAAAACGACTGTTGCTTTTAAATGTGTATTAATAGAGCGAATATTCATTCAATGTCATTTTTTGTAGAGCTTGTGGTCTAAACCCGATGAATTTAACCACATTTCCGAAATATTGTCTGACGTTGTTAAAATTTTTCACATAAATTGATACCGAACTAAAGTTATTTGTTCTTATTTTGCCATATTTTGATTTCAGGAATTCCCTATACTAAAAGAAACTTGAAACTCAAAATCGGGAAAATTCGTTTCTTCTCTCAAAGGGGTATTTTGTAGAATTTAAGTACAAAAAATAAAACGATTACGGTTTGATTATATAAACTAATGCATGGAAGATTCGACACAGTCGAATATTTATACAACAAATTTGATATCAAATCAAAATCATTTACTTTAAATACAAAAAACCTCAGTGCGAAATTAAAAAATCGGTTGAACTTAAACTTTTACCTTACTTCGTCGCTAGCTATTCCGCATATAATTCATGTATTTCTTAACACTTACTTTTATAGATAACTGTCGAATTTCAAACGTAAACAGTTCTATCAAATCTAAATGCGGTTCAATGAAGTTGAAATGTTCGGTTCAATGATTTACTATAAATAGTGTTTATTTTTTTAGTAACATCTTACTTGAATACCTGCAGCCCGTGAATTAACACGAATTGTCAACAAAGTCCGAAAAAGACAAATAAGAATTATGTTCTGCGCATGTGCAATAAATTCTTAAAAATTATAACAACTTGCAACATGTATGTATGTTCCAGCATGTTTATTTATTTTTAACAACAAATACATATAAAACCAGTCCATCTAGATTTGTTGTGACAACATTTTTTAAGTTTGAATGTAACAAATTTCAAATAATAAACAAACATGTTGCGAGTTGCATAGAAAACCTGTTCAATAGGATTCATTATAACCTTTAAGATTTTTTTGCACATGCGCAAAACATTATGTGTGTTTCTTTTTCGCACTTTGTTAAAAATCACGTTATTCTATAGGCTCCATTTACACAAATAAAATGTAACATATAATATCAACACTATTTATAGTAAATCATTGAACCGCACGTTAGAACTTCATTGCACCAAATTTAGGTTTGAAAGAACTGTTTACAATTGAAGTTCAACTGTTTTCGATAAAAGAGTGTGTAATAACAAACAGGCATTATTCGAAGTAAAATAAAAGGTTGGATTTTGTTTGTGGAAAATATTTTTTTTATGAATTCAATAAATTTTTACAAAGAATTTTTCAAAAAGGTACCATTTTAATGTATAAAATTTTTTATAAGTTCCGAAGGTGACTAGAGTTTTATTTCTTTGTTGATTGCTTTGAAGGGTACATGGGGAAGAAAAAAAAAGTACCAATACTTTTTGAAATACTGTCTAAATTGGGCAAATTTAAAAAAATTCCAAACTCATAATTAATTACTTTTATAAGTTTTTTTTAATAACAAGGAAAAAGCTCTTTGCAAAAGAAGTACCATTTCGTATGTAAGGAATCACAAATACTTCAAATTTTAAGGAAAAAATCCTCATATTTTTTTTCGAATATGTCAAAAAATCGTCATTATAAAAAGTGTCTTATAAATATTTTTTTTTAAAGTATAAAAATTTTAAGAGTTTAGAATAGTTTCAAACCAAAAAAGAAAAAAAAAATAGTTTAAAAAACGAAAATAATTAATTTAATATAAACTTTATGAAATGGCGACGAGTCCATTTCAAGATTTTTCAATCAACTATTTAAATTTCGATTATTTTAGTCGATAAATCGAATATAATCAATTTTAGTACACATTTGGCAGTGTGAATCGATTACAAGATAATCGTTTTTACACAAAGAATCACTTCTCAACCATAATCGAATTCGGTTCTACAATAATTACATTGAAGATACTCTCCAAAACTTGTTTGGTGGAACGAGATGGCACAGTACACAGTACAAGAGGTCTTGTTTTAATTCAGTCTTTAAATTTAATCATTATTGACTCCATATTAAAATTTTTTTTTTAAAAATATGCTAAAACATTTTCCATGCGTCTTGCAGCACCTGCTGATACCGATGTGTAAGTCACATGTTATTGCAACGATTTAATTGATTTTACATTTAAGACATTATTGAATGGATTTTGAGTAGTTTTAATTAAGTTGAGTTTATTAAAGGCGGACAGAAAATTTTATTTTAGTCCAATTTTAATAATAGATTATATAAAAACCTTAGGTAACAATTATAAAAACTTAAGTTTGTAAAAAATCGTAAAATTTTAGGCATATATCGTCAACACGCCATTTTGAAAATCGTCAAAATGACGATAAATCGTCAAATCTGGCAACAGTGATCATAAGTAAGAAATAAAAAATAATTATTCATAATAATCAAAAATAATTTTTAGAAATTTGTGACTTTTCGGATCTTTTCATGGTACTTTGTATACCCTTCACCACCATAAGTGGTTGGAGTATAATGTGTTTGTGCTTAAGTATAACGTACGACTCAGAATCACTTTCTGAGTTGATTTAACGATGTCCGTCCGCCTGTCTGGCTGTCTATGTAAACTTTATGAACAGAATTCAGGTCGCATTTTTTGAGATACGTCAATGAAACTTGGCATGTGTCATTACTTTGGCTCTAGGACGATGCATATTGAAATTGGTGATGATGGGTGCATTATTTCACTTAGCCTCCGTACAAATGTTCCTCTCGGAGTGGGGTTTTAAGAACATATAAGTCCAATTTGGCTGAAATAAATCTAATAATATTCTTAAATGATGTGTCATATTATAAACATAAGCAATGTACGAAATTTTACGAGGTTCGGTACATAATTTCATTTTGCGCCCGTATTATCCCCCTAAAAGAAGTCCTCTTAAAGCGGACAAATCATGCATATTTATTAGTTCCATTATATATTGCACTCTTAAGTACAAATTAAAAAATAAATTTATACGAGGGTCGATTATTGAGTTTTGATAGCTACCATTAATAACCAATAATTTGACGTCCATTACCATTATATGTTTCATTTAAGGCTTCTTTACTTCAAAAACCGTGAATTTTTAACTAATTTTATTGAAATAATGTCATGTAAGTGGTGGAAGGATTTAAAATTCGGCACAGCCCTATATAGCATATTCACTTGTTTTCAATTTGACTAAAATTCTTTAAAAAGATCTAGAGAGAGTATAATTTATTAATTAATTAATTAATTAATTAATTAATTAATTAATTTATTTATTTATTTTAAAAATTTAAACTAAATTTTTCATTTACTAAACTCAGTTCCTTTATTTTTATCTAAAACTTAAACTTAATCTTAAACTAAAATTTTGATACAAACAAAACTATTAAAAAAATAATACAAATTAAAAATCAAAAGACAAACTATATATTAGAAATATTATTAGAAAGTAGTAATTTCCTACATAACGAAATGAATTCCAAATAATCGGATTTAAATTTAATGAATGAATTTCGAAGTTTCGGTGGCAGTTAAACCTTCGGCTCTCAAGCGTTGCAACATTGGGCGGTAAATATCACGAGTGAAAGGCAAGACGACACCACGTTCTTGTATTTCACCATCCAAAATCATTTTAGCAGCAATAGCGGCAGGTTTGCCCACAGTCATGGCCATGGCCGAGTGACCATGAGGTTGTCCATAAACAACAAAGTTAATGCCACGTTCTTCAATGCGGCCATCCTGCCAGCGGATGCCTACTTCGTGGCGCAGTATAACCAAATCACGTTCATGGCGTTCTGGAAGGAAAGTAAATATAATAAGTATTTTTCTTCCTTTTAAGTATGAAGAAAATTTATTACTCACCAAAAGCCAATCTATTGGCCAAATAATGACTCAAGGTATCTAAGGGTGTATTTAGCTTAACAACAGGAGTATCTTCCAATAAGCCCAAATTTTCCAAACAATCAGCATCTCCAATACGTTCAACTAATTTTTGTTTAAGATTTTCATAGAAAATACTAGTATCAGCCAAACCCAACATATGGATAACCAATTGACGCCAGGTTACATCAGGACCACTGGGATGCAACATGGGGTGTGGTTCAGGATCAATCAAACCCAACAATTGCATGGGTTGTATGGATTCAGAGAAGCCCTTGTAACGAATGGTACCTCTTAACAAAGTGTGAACATCTCTGCCCAAACCATAAAGATCAGCATATTTGGTAGAGTCACGATTAGGGAAACCTTCCAAGGCAAAACCAGGCAAGAAGTCCAAACTCTTAGGATTTGACATCAAATCACCACCACCGGAAATCTCAACAATTTGTCCTTTGCTTAAGTACTTAGCAGCCGAAAGAGTGTTCAATAAAACACCACGAGGAGACCAAGAGAATTTGTATCTCAAAGCATTGTCGGAATGTTCGGGAGCAGGTAAACCACCACAGAAGCTAACAAACGATTCAACAACACCACCCTTTTCTTGAGCCTCATGAATACATTCCAAAGCCAACAAGTGATCAATACCAGGATCCAAACCAACTTCATTCATAATAGTCACACCATTACGACGAGCCTCATCGTGCAAAGCACTAATTTCATCATTCAAATAACTGGCTGTAACCATGTGAGTCTTTTCAGCTACACAATACTTAGCCACCATGCCATGCAAAGTATAGGGGAGTAGAGAAATTACCACATCAGCTTTACCGCACAATTCTTGTAAGTGATCAGTGCTTTCATAGACATTCAAATAGACACTGTCTACACCAGCATATTGATTGGCCAAACGATCAGCTTCTTCCTTGATCTGTGAGCACACAGTAATTGAAACATCTTTTTCACGATGCAACCATTCCACCAAGGGGGCTGAAACCATACCAGCACCCAGTACTAATACTTTCTTATCAGCCTCTGAGCGTCCTTCAATCTTATGACGTGAACGATTACTACAATGAAAAAAAGTGAAAAACAACTATTTATGAGAGTTTTAATCAAACACGAAAATAAGATTAAATTTATTTCCCCTTTAGATTGGAAAGGTTCGTTGATCTGAGATGGAGATTACTTTATCAAATTTTAATAAACGAAATAAAATATTACCCACAAGAAGACATTTTGTAAATATTGCAAATATTTTCCGTATTTTAAAAAAGAAAAATAAAATTTATTTGCTTCGGAGGTCTGTTTTTATGAATTATTGTGTTTTTTGTTAATGGCAGAATACAAACAGCTGATTTACTTCTCTTAATAAACAAAATCCCACATTAGTGTTTGTTTTGTATAAGTAGTTGTCAATATATTGTATGTGTGTATTGGTATGTCTTATCGGCAAACACTCTGCAAGTAATAACATTATCAACACTTAACACTTGTTGAGCGAAAATTAAAAACAGAAACCATTGACGTAGAAAATCCCACATTAATTGTTCATTAGAACTTTATCTAGTGATCAAATAAAAACTAAATGATGCCAAATGGAATACTAAACTAAAAAACTGAACTTAAATTACCAAGAACTGAAACAGACCCAGTTAGATTCTGAACTAATATCTGAAGTAGAATATGAACTATAGTATGAACTAGAATCTGAAATACATTCTGAATCCAAACTAGAACCTAAACAGAATCTGAACTAGATTCTGAACTAGAACCGAACTAAAAATCTTAAAAGAAGCTATCAAGAGGCTTAACAATGTGCAGAACCATATATTATTCTAGAAAGTGAAACAGCGACTAAAGTAGAAACCGAAGGAGAAGCTGAATAACTAATTAATAGATCATGCACTCAAACATACTCTTTGGTGGATTCCGATCACATAGTAATTATGGAAGCTTCGTATCAAGTAGGTAATTCCTCAATATCCTCCGTATATCTTTTATGAAAAGGAGGGACTTCGTCCAGTGGAGCTTCCTGTGAAAACGCCTATGATTTAACAAAGTTACAATATTTTACAGTGTTTTGTGTGATGTGATCATCCACTCCCGGAACCCGGTTTCAGGTTTTGGAAGCTATCATTTGACAAAATTACACTCTGTCATAAAGTCGTATATATTTCTTTTGTATTTCTTTTGTGTCTTTCAAATGCCCTAATTTATGTTTGGCTATCTAAAAAAACTTAAGGATCCCAGACCAGGATGCACCCACATTTATGGAATAGTCTTGTTATCGCAAAATATTTTGGTTTTTGGTTCAGTACATTCTTATCATAATAATGAACTTAACTGAGAGCTGTACTAAAGTAGAAGCTGAACTTTAATCACAACTAGAAGTTAAAGCAGAAGATTTACAGAAACTAAACTAAAAATTAAACTTGGCGCTGAGCTACAACCTAAAGTATAACTTGAACTAAAATTAAAACTATAAGTTCAAGTAAAATCAGAACTCACAGACTTGATCTGAAACAACATACGACTTCAAGTCTTAGTTAATTTAAAAAAAAATTAAACTTATTTAATAACTTGTCTTACTCACCTGTTTGATTCACGCAATTCTTGGATATACTGATAGTTCTCAGTCAATTTACCATTGCTGGCAATAATGGCCTAAAAACCAAAATGAAGAAATTAGTTTTACTTTCTTTCATCTTCACCTACTTATTCAATTCCAACTTACCGATTTAATTGGGAAAGTGAAATTCTCTTCTTCCAGAGGTTTCTTAGCATCACTTTTAATGATGTCATTGACAAATGGTGTCAATAATTCACCAAACATATCAGTAGCTTCTCTAGGTAATTGTGTGGGCATATTGTCAATAGAGCATACCAATACACCAGGACCCTTGAAACTCTTTGTATCCTTATTACGATCAGCATCGTACAAGCAGAATGGTGTATCAATGGTGGTGCATTCGTTCATGAATTCAATAGAACCACCAGGATCAGCAGAGATATCACAGATGGCCACCATACGGTGAGGCAAGGCAGGACTACCTTTGCTAGTGGGTAACCAAGGTGTATTGGCAGGTCTGAGAAGATTTTTGGCATCGGGAATACTGATCAGTTTGGGACTACCTACAGCCCAGTAAATACCATTAACAATTACGGAGGCGTAGGGAGCAATTTTTTGACTAAAAGTGGAGATATAACGTTCAGGATACTCATCATATTCCTTGGCATCAAAACCACCACCTTCACGACGTTCCAAGTGATCAGAACGGCTAACCTCACAACCATATAATTTGTTTTGGCCTTTAAGGAAGGAAATGGAAAAATTTACAAAAATTGAAGGGTTTTTGGGGTGACTATTTACTTACTGCCATGTTCGGCCACTTTTCTCAACATCTCTGGTGGCACATATTCAATGGGCAATTCTTGGAACACCTCTTGGGCACCCTGGGAAACATTACCGGAGCCAGTGAAAACAAAGGTTAGCGGTCCAATAGATTTAGGCATCATACCCAAAGAGATCTCATAACCACAATCACGAATAGCTTGTCTAGCCATAGAGGAATTGCGATAATTATGGGCTGGACCAATGTGCATAAAAGGTGTGTGATGACCCAAGGCCAACAAACGCAAACCAATGCCATGTAAAATGTTCACCATACCAGCGACACCAGCATATTTACCAAAAGCCACTTGACGGGAACCTCTCTCATCAATGATACGCTCATAATCGATCAAACGGATCCTCTTCTCCAATATGGCATCCAATAAAGCCATATTAGACTCTTGAGCCTTAATAGTATGCGAGAAGAAACAGTAAGTTTTTCCCGGTATAAGAGCCTCAATGGGAACTTGTTTAACGCCAAAAATAACAGAAGCTTCACTTATATCTTCTTGAATTATGGCGCCAGCTTGCATATAAGCCTGCAATAAAAAGAAAGTTGAATTTAAGTCATCACAAATTAAAATTATTTAACTGAACACAAATTTTATTGCAAAAAGTAACCTTTTCGATTTAACAAAAATATTAAAACGATTAACTGGTGAAACATTTCTTTACACTCTCCCTCACATTCGTGTTCGATTTAACATAAAAACAAAATTTTTAATTAAAATGTAAATATTTTTTTTCTAAAACTAATTTATATCAATCTGAATGTTTTTTTTTCTGAATTTATGTTTCTTATGTGTTTTGTTGGTATCCGACATTTCACTGTGTGTGTTTTTGTTGTCTAAACATTTTTATATGTCCGATAACGCGTAAACTCTTAACAGTTTTATACTCAGAGCTCCATTCATTCTTTAGTTTGATATGATAAAATATGAATACACACAACCAAAATATAATAAAAAAATTGAAGCAAACTGAATGGAAATTTCCATTTCATAAAGAGAGTTTTATGGGAGATAATTATGCAGTTCTAGACCATATGTGAGGCGAAAGTTTTGAACAAAAATAAAGGAAAATTAGATTCTTTTGAAGGATTTTTAATGAAATTTTCAAAATTTAAGAAATCATGACTAAAATATATACTTAGTAAATTTTCTGAACCGGTTTGAACTTGTGAATCCAGAACAATCCTCAGAAACGTCATATATTCAGCGTCTATGCTCGGCAATATTTTGACATCAGCAAATTGCCGCAAATTGCAAAAAGTTATTGTAGCTTCTGTTCTCCAATTTGGGACATCCACAGATGCCTGTTATTAATTAAATATCACTTCGTTTAAATAAAGAAATGTTGCATTGCTTTTAAAATCGCTTCAATCTTTATCCCGCTATATTAAGATAAACCAGATAATCTGTCCTGCTCGAGTTGGCATAAAAAGCATAAACAATTTTTAGTTCCCCGTAAAAAAATCACAGTTTGAACCTGATGTGGCTGAAGATTAGAGTTGAAGTAATGAAATAGACTAAATCACATATCAATTAAAGTACGGACGGACATCGTTTAATCGACTCAGAAAGTGATTCTAAGCAGATCGGTATGCTTAATGAGGGTGTGGCGCAATTTTTACAACCTCCTTTAATGCTGATGGATTGAAAAATTAATACTACTATATTGATAACATCATAATTGCGAACATAACAAGCAGAAGGCACAAAAAAATTCATGGTCCAAATAATGGTCCAAAGCCAGAACTTAACTAGAACTTAAATCTGAACTAAAACTGAATTGGAAACGAAGTTAGAACAATCTGAATTTGAATGCCAAACTTATAGATGTACTATTTGCTAAAGTGGAAACTGAAGGGTAAGTTTATCTGGTAGATTCAATGGAAATTGAATTTCAAGCCGAATGTGAAGACAAAATTTAAGCTGACTAAGGAGCTTTACAAGAATCTGAACAAAAGGCCGAACTAATAGTTAAACTGGTTACTAAACTGAAAGCTGATGTATAAAATCAAAAAAATTATGATGGATGCTTGATGACAAAATTGAACCTGAACTGTGAGGTGGACTAAAAACTGATGTGGAAACTAAGCTACAAGTTAAGCTTGAAGCTGAAATAGAACCTGAACTAGAATATGAGTTAGAAGCTTACTATAGTCCTAATTAATTAAGGAAAACTTTAACTAGAACTGAAATCCGGAGAAGAACCTGGGCTATAACCGAATTGTAACATGAACTAGAATATGAAAAATTCTGAACCTGACATGGGAACTAAACAAAAATATGGGCAAAAATTTACTTTAACAGCCTAACAATAAGCTGAATTTGATGTTCAACTGGATGCTAAACTTTCAGCTGAATTACGTTATAAATTTTATCTAAACTAGAGGCTGGAATATAAGTTGAAGCAGTTACTAAATAACTGTTATTCTACTGTATTCATTTCACTTTCAAACCATAGAAAGCTTTTTTAATTAACGAAACTACTTGAGATATGAAAAGAATATCACTTATAAATCATAAAGGTATATCGTTTATTTACCTTGTATATATATAAAAAAAATAAACTTGACTAATCAAATAATAGTATTTCTTGCAAATTTGTTGAAAATAAAAAAAATCTGGCTGATAAGATATTAAAAGGTGCTTATAAACAAACCCATAAAGACATCAACCTTATCACTATGATCTTGTTAAAGTGCTCTACTTTAGGAATTACAAAAAAAACAAGGAAACAAATTTATGGAAAAAAGAAAACAACTCGAGATTCGGCGACAAATAACAACAATTGAAGATATTTTTATCTTTTGCTTAGAGAATTTTATTGGTTTGGTCGTTTAAGTGTTTTAGGGCAAAAAAGGGAGGGTACTTGCAAAATCGTTTATGATAATTATTATTGTGATTTATTGGTTAACATTTTATGGACCCATATAAACTTAAAAGCAGCATCTAAAAATAAATTGCTGTTTTTATTTTAAGAAGAGAAAGTTTGTGTGACATGAGTTAAATTTTACGAGTTGAAACAAATTTAACAATATGGAACTTTGATAAACTTCAAAATGTTGATTGCGTTTATATATTTAAGGACTAAGCACTGTTCTAAATTAAGCCTTTTTAACTTTAACATGTGCTTAAATCATGATATGATATACTTTTTATCAGTTCTAGATTTGGTAACCCAAAAACTTAATTCAGGAAGGTGTGTTATTTTCAAAATTAATTTTTGGCAAAATTTTAAATTTCTGGAAAAAGATAAACTAGCAAATTTAACAGTTGTTTATAAAAATATGACGTGTAGTTAATTATAAGGTTAGCAACATAAGCTAAAATTTAATCACAATTTATATTATCAACAAAATATTTTTCTTTTCAAAATTCCCAGATAAGACATAATAGAATTTTTTATAAAAAAACTTGCTGGGAGTCTAGATTTTTATAAAATTAATTATATTGAAATCACTTATTTTCCATTAATATATAACTCACCTGCATGGGATAGGCACGACGATTGGAGGGTTGCACAATCACCTTAACACCCTGTTTAACCATTTTTTGCACATGCGAAGGACCAAAAGCAGCTCTACGTTCCCATACCGATTGATCTTCACGACGTATGGCTATGACTTTGCCATGCTACAAAAAAACACATAATAATTATTTTTTTATTTCATCTCTTAAACATTTTATCTTATTTCACCCACATGACGATATCTGAAAAACATTTTAGCAACATTATCCCCATTTGATAATGTTGCCCGAGATTGCAACAAACGCATCATTTTGCTACACTTTTCTTTAAAATATTTTAATACTTTGAAATTAATCTTGTTTAAATTCGTTTTCCTTTTATTCTTTTTTCCGCTTTAAGATCCGTTTTCGTCAACCGCTGAAATGTTTCTAAAATTTTATACTTTTGCGACGAGCCCCTATCAGAAACACAAAAAACTTCAAAAAACATTTTTGAGATAATTTCAATTTCGTTATTGTTGTTGGCGCAAAACTAAAATATTGAGAAAACTCATACATTTACAAAAAATAAATAACTCTCGCTTTTCGTATGAAAAAATAGAAATAAACAATATAAAAATATATTTAAAAAATAAATATAACTGATAAGAGATTTGAGCAAGAAATCTGTAAACACACAATTTTCAAAGTACTTGAGCGCTCAATTGTAGATAACAATGATCCTCTATGGCAAGCAACATGTTGTTACCCACACGCAAATATACTCCCGCGTGCACATGCACATATACACACACTCTCGCTGTTTAAGTGCACAAGATTATCACTCTCTCTAAAAGATGAGCTGGCAGTGAGGATTAGTGTTGAGTACGTGAGAGTTGAAATAATCATGTATGTACAGAGATAAGGAATATAATATAGTGATAAACAGGTAGTGGGAATAGAGATTAAATTAACGAAAATATCTTTGCAAGGAATTCTGTTTTCGATAACTACTACAACTTAAACGATTTAAATTATCTGTCAGTGTTGAGAGAGTGACGATAATTTTAATTACCTAATAATAAAATATATGAAATATTAATTGAAATAAAAAGTATTAACTTTCGCAAAATAACCTTTAATGATTTTAAAAAATAAGTTCACATGTCGCAACAATTATTCGGAATAAAATACAGTGGCACCAAAAACCCTATACTGGGTCCAGCGATTAAAGGATGTACCTTTAAAGTTGGGTATTGACTTTTTATTTATTACCACCACCACAAGTGGTATATTAACTTTGTCATTCTGTGCATAGCGTCACACTTTTTATTATTATCTTTAGTAATTTTCTATATAAAACCAAGTATACCAGTCAATTATTAAAAAATTTTTAGACCAATATTTCAGACAATCTCATAAGTCCGAAAGAACACTTTTCTAATTTTTATAAGAAGAAGTAACGATGTTCGTGACAGCAATACGAACATCATCGTATAAAAAATCATCAAAAAGGAAAAAAGTTATAAGCTAGAATATGAAAAATTTTGATACACCTATGTATACATTTTGATTGAGACCAATATGATCTATGTGTCATATAGGTCGCAAATTTTAATTTTTTTTTTTTTTTTCAATTTACCACATAAATTTTATTTGATGTAAGAATAAATTAAATTAAAATCTAGATTGTGTTGTGGTCATTATTTTACCTAGCTCCAATATTGGGCCCCTTCCTGGAATATGGTTTTAAGCTTAAAAGTTCTATACCTGAATATTATTAATTATTAATTTATTACATATCGGTCCATATTTTCCTATTTCTCACATATAAGTTCCCCTTCCATTTCATCTATGAAATATATTTGTTTATCATTTTTCTTTTAATAAAATTGGTCAATAAAATGTATGGCTCGGTAAAATATCTATGGTAATTTCAAGTATATATTATCATTCTTTAATGGTATCTTCCTAAAAACTCACTTAAATCTTTCAGTCACTATAGCATTATTAATAAAGAGTTTATCATTCTTTAGTTCTCCATTTCATTTAAGTCCGGACTGCAAATTGGGCAGTCCAACAGAGTTATGCTGTGTTTGTTAAATTTACAGAAAAAAATTATAATAATATTATTCTTGGTAAATTTTTAAAGTTATTTGCAGGTCTGCATTTATAGAAATATTCCATGTATATAGTCCTAAGAATATTTGGTCGCAAGAAAAAGGCAAACTACAAGACTAAAAAATCTTGTTTACTTTAAAAAAACACCGCTAAGTTGCCTCTCATTACGAAACTTCCGCTTTACTTTTGGATAAGCACAACAATGATAAAACATAAAAGAAGTTATAGTCGGTCAACCCGACTATTTAATACCCTTCACCAAATTGTTGGTAAAAGTATATTTTTATTAATGGTTAAGTGTACTGCACATTATTCTTTGGTATTAATGCGATCTAAAAGGTTTTTTATTCTGTGAGCATGTGGGAGTTAGCATTTCGTACATCGATTTTCAAAGTGATATTTGGAAGAGGATTGTATGGGATCTATGAGAAATAATGGACTGATCCTCATATAAAGCGACACATCTTTTTAGAATATCATAATTTGGCTCAATTTCATTGAAATCGCTTTATATTTGGGACTTTTGTCACCCTTAATCTACAATATTTTTAATAGGCGTCGTCATTGGGACAAAATAATGACATATGCCAAATTTCATTAAGAGATCTTCAAAAGTGCGACCTGCATTTTGTAATCAAGGTTTACGTGGACAGCCAGAAAGCCGGCCAGATGGACATCGTTAAATCGACTCAGAAAGTGATCCTTAATCGATCGGTATACTAAAACCATAATGTAGCAATTCATTTTAATAACACATGTTGCATTAAGTGTTTTCCGCCACTTAATAGATTTGAAAAAAATGTTCCGTAAGTAAATCGATTCATAATTTTTTTATAATTCCCATACAAAACCTATTTGGAACATTCGATTCGATATAAATAATTTTTAGCGGTATCTTCAGGCTAAGCTTTGTTCACCCAACAATCTCAGTAAATTTCAAAAATAAAAATAATGTGTACAATCAAGTTTTGTATCATATTAACATTTCAAAAGAGAGGTGTGTTCTAACAGATCAACTTTAAAGAAGAGTCAGCGCCAATCAGCTTTGTGTAGTTAATATAGATTTCTCTACAACTCACTGATCAATCACTTACTCATATTTTGTTTTTCCGATAATAATTATAAGCACATGTTCCTAATACTCTATTTAATCAATTGATAATCCTTATCTTCTCATGTAAATCAATTTAGGATTTTCCCAAAAATGTATTTTGCTGTTTCATTAATAAAGTAACAAAAATATTTGTATGTAGATAAATCAGGTAAAACTGTTGTACCGAATCTATTTCACTCTTCACCACTTAAAATACGTAGAGGTGTGTATTTTAAGTTTAGTGAAATGTGGGTATTTTATTAAAATATTTTCAGTTTTTATTGAATAACTAAAGTTTTAATATGTGATTTTTTTAATTAATTCCCAATTTTATTTAGAAAGTTTCCAACATAATGACAGACAAACAGACCCAGATTTTGAATTAATGCATCTCATAATGTACTTGATTTTGCTTTATACGAATTACCATTAGAATTTTTCCATATTGAGAAAAATTGTAAAGTCCAAAAGTAAATAGCTGATTTCAAAGTGAAAAAGTTTAACCACTTTTTTGAAAAATTTTAGAAAAAAATCGATATTTCTAAATTTTAATATTTCACAAATTTTTGGATCTGACTAGAGTCCACCAAGTTTAAAAGGCTAAAAAACTCTCCAAAACAAGGTCAAAATTTTAACTTGGTCTAAATATCTCTTAGATTAAAAGAGATATCTCGCACATGTAACCATATTTTTTGTAGAGAATTATAAAGGCGATAATATAAAAGCATCATACCCGAGGTAACTAATTTTGGAGATCCATTTTCTGACCCCGGGACTCACCGGAAACATGTTCTTTCCCAAATCAATTGGATAATACTTCAAAAATGTTCATGTGAAATTTTGTTTAAAAATATTCAATAGTTCCGAAGTTACAGAATTTAAAAAAACAAGAAAAAATGCTATATACCACCACCACAAATACATGTAAAGTAAATTCACACGCATACATACCCGTTCAGAACAACATGTAATAAGTAATAAAATTAGTAATATTTTTCGTTATAATATTTTTCTACTTAACCGATTTTAACCGATTAGGGACTTAATAATGTGGTGAAATTTTATTCTTATCTTTTGTTTTATAGAATTATTTCCAAGAAAAGCGTTTTGGGCCACTGTGCGTAGATGGTTGGCCTATTATGTATCTTCACTGACACGAGCAGAAAAAAATTTTGCTACCATCACTTTTTAGTATACCGTTTAAAACAGAATCACTTTCGGAGACGACTTTACTATGTCGTTCACTTGGCAGGTTGCTATTTATCAGATATCTTAATGATACTTGACATGTGTCATTGTTTTGGCTCAAGGCCAAGCCTGTTGAAATCGATTTTAACAAAATAAGGCACAAATAAATCTCATAATATTTACGATTTACAACCTCTTTTCTAAATATCACTTTAAATGACTTAAATCTTACATATATAATTAACCACCAATTGATCAAATTAAGATAAACTAAAGCAAAAATCGATGTATGAAATTTTTAGAAGGTAAGTCCATTATTTCTTCTAGCTGCAGGATAATTTGCCTAGAAAAAAATCCCTCATAAATGTAAGAAACATAATAATTAACTGCCCTCTTAAGCATAAACTTGAAGAAATATTTATACGAGAGTCGTTAATTAATTTTTGATTGCTTAGATTTATAACAAACGATGTATTGTAGGATATTAAATAGTCGAGATTATCCGACTTTAACATTTTATTTGTTTCTTTTTTATTTTCTTGCTTCCAAAACAATTTCATTAAAAACAAATTACGTTAATTCATAAAATCCAATAAATAAATTAAAATTTTATAAACAAGAATCTAAAGAAAAAATTATCTTAATCCAGATAAGATACTCGTGGCCAAACAATCACTTATTATCTCTCACGTGATTTTCAAAAATTCTACTTATAACAAATTCATTGCAAACAATAATCAGGAGTTTCCTCAAAATGACTTTAATTGCAATTAAATATGACGTTTCATTTACAAGGTATCAATAATAATTATTTTAAATCTTTTTTAATAACAAAATAAATAAATATTTTATAATTCACATTCCATTAATGTTTAAAGTGAAATTCTATTAATTGCAATGAATTTATTTTAAAGCAATAAATTATACTGATAAGATTCTTTAAATAAAAAAAATTTCTGTTCAATTAATTTCATGTTTAGGGGGGGGGTTGATAACTCTGATAATAATATTTAATATAAATTAAAATAAAATTAACTTTAATAACAAAATTGATTTATTTATAGAAACTGTATTTGGAAAATAAAAATAAATGCGTTAAAAATTGATTAGTTTTTATTTTATAATTAAATTAAAATTGGAATTATATTAAAAAGAAACAAATGAAATTGTTACTTTCGACAGTGCCGAATGTTAAATACCGCCCACTGAATAAAATATTATGACCATATATTCACTTTAAAGAAGCACAAAATGCTTTTAATTATATCTTTGTCATTCCGTGTGAAACGCAAACAATCAATGTATCAAAACTTATTTATTCCGTGAGTAACGCCAAGAAGGAATCATCTTATAAATCATAAAGTATATATACATTCTTGCATTAAATCAAAATCTGGGTAGATTTTGTTATGTCCGTCATTTTCTCTGTCTGTTGGATTGTCGATTTCTAATTGACGAAAATTCTTCTGGAAATACTGGAACTTAGAAATTGCCTCAGATATCGGTCTATATCTTTTCACATACTGAACCGATTTTGCTGATTTAAAACAGGAAATTTCTCAGGACTAGAACAAATACCTAAGTTTATTAAACTCTGTTAATTATTGTGGATGTGAGTGTGCCAACAACAGACAGATGGACAGACAATCGGCATAGCTTAATTGACTCAGATTTAGATTTAATTCAAGAATATATTACATAACAATTGGATCTAAGATACTTCTTTCTTAGCGTTACACACGGAATGACAAAGTTAATATACCCTCTATAGCACATGTGGTGGTGGAGGGTATAATAATTGAATTTTAACAAAAAATTAAAAAAAGTTATAAAAAAATATTTACAAAATAAGCCAATTTTTGATACACCCCAAATTTTGTGTGTCTTAGAGGAAGTAAAAATTTTCCCATATATTTTTATTTTGATAAAAACTAAACCCCCAAAAAATAGGTTGTGCGGGTGTCATTATATCGGTTCACGGCTTTGAATTTATTAAAGTCCTAAATATACACCTATTTTATTTTAATTAAGCACCAATAATGCTTTAATAATCGGTTCACGGATATTCGAAAATCATTATTTTGATTACATGAGGGATATCCTTCCCCTGGTCCTATCGGTTCTACATAGTTCTTTGAGAAAGTGATTGGGAACTATCGCTCTTATAGTTCTTCAGATATTTGATAATTAATCTTTGCATGGGGGATCTCTCCTCATATTTTGGCCAGTAACAAATCCTTGGGAAAGTTTTTTTAGATATTCGATAAATAATTTATTGGAAGTACCTTTCCTCTTAAGCCTATCCGTTCTATATTTTGATTATTAAAACTAAAACTTTTGCTGTTAAAGTTCTTTAGATATTCGATAATCAATATTTTCTTTGTATGGGGGATACCTCTCCTTATGATCTTATCCGCCCTTCATTCTGTCCAGTATTACAGTTACTTGAAAAATTTATTGGGACCAAGTTTGAAAACTCTAATTGTAGTTGTTTTTTAGATATTCAATAATTAAATTGTTTTATATGGAGGCTGCCCCTCCCCCTTATTCTATCCTCCCCACGTGTTGTCTTGTAAAATAATTCTTTGAAGAAATTATTAAATTTGATAATTCTCGATTAAGTGGTTCTTTAGATATTTCGTGAACAATATTATCTTCCCCCTCTGACCCATTCCGTTCTAGATTTTGTCAAGTAAATCAGTTCCTTGAAGTAGTTACCGAAACAAAATTTGAAAATTCTCTCTGTTATATTTCTTAAAATATTCGATAATCATTATTTGCTTTATATGGGGGATACATTCGATAATGAACGAAATTGTTTCTCGTAATTTCCTCGAATTAGATTTATGTAAATATACATTAGACATTTTTTCAGAATTGAGAAAAAACTTTATAGTCCAAATGGAAATATTGGATTTTAAAATGAAAAAATATTACCACCTTTTTCAAAAAAAATCGTCATACTTGAGGTGACCAACTTTGAAGATAAACATATCAATTTCAGGACCCACTAGATACATGTCCTTCTCCAAAGTTACAGAATTATTTTTATTATTTCCAAAACGAAAACTTTTTAGGACTACATTTTCAATGGAATTCGATCATACCTAAGAAATCTTTAAGCATATAAACCCTTTTCCGGTAGAGTTATAATGAATATGGCCCGATAAATAAAATATAGAGTTTTACAAAATTATTGTACAAAATTTAAATTAAATGTATTCAAGCTCATAAGCTTAAATTCATTTTCCGAAAAGTGGCCTTAAATGGAAACTTTTGGAAAATGTGGACCAATATTCATACAATTTAAAATCTTAACACAATTTTGACTTTTAAAATCATAATCATAATCTAAATGGGGCCATTAAAGGAATGTTAATGATTAATTTTAATAAAAAAGGTCTATATTTAGGACTTTAATAAATTCAAAGCCGTGAACCGATATAATGACACCCGCACAATATATTTTATTGGGGGGGTTTAGTTTTTGTCAAAATAAAAATTTATTTGGGAAAATTTTTGCTTCCTCTAAGACGCACAGATTTTGGGATGTATCAAAAATTGGCTTATTTTATAAATATTTTTTATAACTTTTTTAATTTATTGTTAAAATTCAATTATTATACCCTCCACCACCACATGTGCTACAGAGGGTATATTTACTTTGTCATTCCGTGTGTAACGCTAAGAAGGAAGTAATTTAGATAAAATTATTATGTAATATATTCTTGAATTTAATCTTAGTCTGAGTCAATTTAGCTATGCCGATTGTCTGTCCATCTGTCTGTTGTTGGCACAGAGCTCAAAAGATATAGACCGATATCTGAGGGAACCTCTCAGTTCCAGAATTTTGAAGAGAATTTTCGTAAATCGGTCAATTAGAAATCGACATTCCAACAGACAGAGAAACAGACGGACATAACAAAATCTACCCGGATTTTGATTTAATGTAAGAATGTATATATACTTTATGATTTATATGATGATTCCTTCTTGGCGTTACACACGGAATAAATAAGTTTTGATACATTTTAGAATGGTAATTAAGTACATATCACCTAATGTTCTTCGCTTGAATTTAGAGGTTGCCGCAGATATCGATACTTGCCCAATAACATACAGAACCGATTTTGCTGGTTTTGAATAGGAACCTTCTCAGTACTATAACAAATATTCAGTCCAAATTTCATTAAGCTCTGTCAATTATAAATGATGTGAGCGTACCAAAAATAGACAGACAGATTTTGATTTGATAAAAGATATATACATTACTGGTCTGAAGCATTACACATTAAATGATAAAGTTACTTTAACCTCTTCACTACTTGCCTTGATGGAGGGAATTAAAGGTTAAAGATATAAATCTTTGCAAATAAAATTTTATATTCATTCCAAAATTAATGAATTTAACTTAATGAAAGTTTTCAAGTTTTTTTTTATTAAAAAGCTTATAATGCAAAATATAATAAAAAATCTCTTTAGTTCTTAATTAAGAAAAATTATGACTAAATTTATATTCAAAGTTCGCTTGGGACATTTTATAAACTTAAAGAAAGTTTTGTGAATGAATAAATTTGTTTTTTTGTCTTTTACATCATTTTAGCTTTAAAGAAATTAAAATAAATAGAACTTCAAATTTTATGTTAATTAAACTTTTATAAATAATAAAAATGGATTAATAATTTTTTTGTTATAAAATGAAAGAACGATAAAATGAAGAACTTTAACGATGTCTGCCCTTCCGGCGGGCTGTCCTATTAAACGTTGTTAACACTCTATAATTGTTTGCGTTTTGTGACATATCAAATTCGATACATATTACTATTTTGGCCTAAGGACGAATTAAAATTGACTATGTACGGTTCAATATTTTAGGTATCTTCCATACAAATGTCCTACCGGATTGAGTCCCAACAAAATTTGACAGAAATAAGTGTTATGATCCTCGAAGCCGATATTCCAAATTATGTAAGCGTTGTCGGTAATGAAATATTTATACGCTACACCACCGTATGCGGCTGAGGTATTTTGTGTTTGTGCAGAAGTTTTTAACGAACAAAAATAAATAGTACTACCACCACTTTTAAGTATACGGTTCGATAAATCACTACTGTCCGTGCGTCCGGTTGAGTGTTCATTTTACCCTACACGACAGCAGGTGGTTGGAGTATTATTACACCGCCACAGGTAGTAGGGATATTTTGCGTTTGTGCGGATTTTTATAAAGGATAAAGAAATAGTCCTACCACCAAATTTAAGTAAACTATTCAACACAGATTCACTTTCTGATATGTCCGTCCATCTGGCTCTCTAATTAAAGTTGTTTCGCAAAGTACCAGTCGCTATTTTGATGATATCTTAAAGAAATTTGTTACGTGATATTATTTTGACCCAAAAACGATAGATATTAAAACTGGTTATTATTTGTTCATTACTTCAATAGACCCCATGCAAATGTCTATTAATTCACATAAGTCCCATACAACCACCTTCCAAATATATATAACACTTTTACTTGTTTATTGTTTTTATATGAATTTGACAAAATTTATTGTCGTATACAAAACACAATTAAGGACTGAGATCAAAAAGTTTAAACATACATATATGTTAATAAAATTTAAACTTACAGTTTTAATTTTTTATTTCGATGAAATTATTATTTTATAGCAATTATTATTATATAGCAATTAATAAGAAAACAAATTTTTTGTAGTTTTAATCACTCGTTATGAAATTACGAAACCCTTTCATTTACCTTTTTATAGTGCTCTCTATCACTTTGCTCGTATAGGTAGGTTTGCACACTTTTAGGCACCTTTTTGTGCTCTTCTATTTTCTTTTCACAAAAATCCAATACATTTTCTTTGGCCTTAGCTTTGGGTTATTTGGAGGATTTGCCTCTCTTGGTATAAATACCACATTATTGTTCTTATATTATTCAAAGACTTGTTTACCAAAAATGACAGGTCAGACCAAAAACCATTTAATGAAGTCATATGAAGGGAAGCAGAACTTTTTTAACGTTATTTTATGTAAATTTACCCATATATAGAGCCTGTTGTAACAAGTGATTGGCTTCTTTTGACGCAATAGCATAATGTTTACCATACCAAGAACATTTTGGAAAGTTTTTTTTTATAAACACAGAAACACTTAATGTGTCATAAAGTCTGTAACTTTTTTGTGGATGTGAGCAGACAGACAGATTGACGAAAATCGACTGAGATTTTGATTTGAAGCAAAAATATATATACATTATGGAGTCTGAAATAATTCATTCTGAGCGTTACACACAAAATGACAAAGTTAATATACTCTCTTCACCACTTGTATTGTGGAGGGTAAATGAAAAAAATGATTTTTATAAGCTCAAAACTGTTTTCCGGAAAGGGTTCTTATATGGGAACTACAGCAAAATTTGGACCAAGATTGTTCATATTTATAATATACTTTAATTACAGTTAGAAAAATCCTTGTGCTAAATTTTAATATATTTAATATTTATTTAAATGTTTTATAAACTCAAACCTCTTTTCGGGAAAGCCCGTTATAAGGGAGCTATAGGAAAATATGGACCGATATAAGGTAAATTAATATAATATTTTCAAAACATTTAGCAAAATAATTGTGTCGAATTTCAATAGAATTGGTCTTTATTTATTAGTTTTATAAGCTGAAACTCTTTTGATATGGGAGTTACATCAAAATATGGACCGAGATTATTCTAATTGAAAATATGCATTACAAATAGTTAAAAAGATCATTGTACCGTGTTACAATGGAATTAGTCTTTATTTAATTGTTTTATAAGCTAAAACCCGATTTCCGGGAAGGGGCCCTATATGGGAGCTATATCAAAATATGGACCTATGTTAATAAAATTTATAACATATATTTAAAATAGTTAAAAATTAATTGTGCTAAATTTCAATAGAATTGGTGCAAATTTAAAAGTTTTATAAGCTATAAATCATATTCCGGGAAGGGGCATTATATGGGAGCTGGGTCAATTAATGATCTCAGAACAATATGACTCCTTTGGATTTATTATTGTAGCACAGTAAGTATATGTGTAAGTTATCTTAAAAATTACGGCCCACATGACACACAGAGTGTGGGGTGTATCAAAATTTTGCATATTATAGCCTTTAACTTTTTTCCTGTTAGTCAGATTTTGATGATCTTTTGCACGATAATGGAGTACATACAATTGTATCTTAAAATTAAAAGAATATTTAAGTCCAATTACATTTTTATAAGAAATTATAAGAGTTAATTTTCGAAATTTTAAGGTTTTTTCATATATCGCTCTATAACTTCCTTGTTTATAAACCGATATAGCTGGTTTTAAATAGCAAACTGCTTTTGACAATAACAAACGATCTGGCCAAATTTCATTGAATTGGGACAATTATTCCAGGCGTGAGAATGTTTCCAACAGACAGACGGACATAGCTAAATCGACTTAGTTTTTGATTTGATGCAATAATATATATACATTGTTGGATCTGAGATGATTCCTTCCTGGCGTTACACACGGAATGACAAACTTAGTATACCCTCACCATTTGTGGTGGTGGAGGGTATACAATAAATAAAAGGGTAATACGAAAGTCAATATTATTATTAAATTTAAATTAAATTATTATCCGAATGCCAATAGAATTAGAATTTATTCCGGGAAAGAGACATAAAAGAAATATCATTTGATTATATTTAATAAAATTAATTGTATCAAATTTAGACAAAATTTGTGCGTATATAAGAAATTTGCAAGCATAAAATCCTTTTTTCCGGGAAGAGTACTTACATTTGAGCTTTAGCAAAATGAGGACTGATTTTGTTCAAATCAATAACATATATTTAAGGCAGTTTGAAATCAATCATGACAATTTCTAATAAAAAACTTCATTTATAACAGTTTTAAAAGCTCAAACCCGTTTTCTGGGAAGAGTATTTATATGGGAGCTATTTGTCAAATTAGTAAGATATATTTATGACATTTAGAAAAGTAATTATGATGACTTTTAATAAAATTGCCTCATATCTTAGAGTTTTGTAAGCTTGAGACCATTTTCCAATAAAGGGCCTTGTATGAGGGCTATTGAAAAGTAAGAACCAATATTATTTAAATTAATAACATATATTTGAGACAGTTCGACAAATTATTGTGCCGAAATTCAATAGAATTGTTGGATATTTAAGACTTTTATTATTTGAAAACCATGGTATTAAACAAAACCATGATATTAAACAAATTATCACAACGGTTAAGGTCAAACCCACTTACCGAGTAAGGAAGCGGTGGCAAAATATGGACGGATGTTGGTTAAATTAAAAACATATACTTAAGGAAGCCAGAAAAATTATTATTAAAAAAATTATATTTCCGCAAGGTCCGTATATGGGAGCTATTGCAAAACATTGACCAATATTGGCCAAATTATAAGCTTAAAACCTATTAGGAAAGCTGAAGTTCGGAATTTTGAGGTTCTCCCAAATATTGGTCTTTACATTTTTTCTAATAGATCGATAAACTAACACTGTGGGCAAGATTCTTTGAAATGGAACGATTATTCTGAGCAAGAAAATGTTTCCAACAGACAGAACACAGTCGACAGTCAGACGTAGCAAAATGTACTCAGATTTTGATTTGATGCAGGAATATATATATTTTATGAAGTCTTAGATAATTCCTTTTTTTGTGTTACACACGGAATGATAATGTTAATATATACCCTCAAGGGTATTAAAATGATTCTTCCGACTTCCATACTAAAATCTTATGAGTTTCGGATGTACTATAACAGTATACAATATGGACTTAAAATCAAATCAACGATTTAAAAAACGATTTAACTTGTTCCAGGTAAATTACTTCATGAGCTCTTCATTCGAGATTAGAAAAAAATGAAATCTTGTAAATTGAGAGTTATCATTATTATTCACTTGTATATACTTTAAGAATTTTCCTATCTCACTCCTTAAATAAAAACCAACACAAAAGTGTCACCAATTGTGGTTTTAATTAAAAAAGAAATGAGAAATAAATTATATTTTTCCTCGAAAAAGGAAGTAACATTTTCACTTTGTTGTGATAAATACAGCAACAAAAGTGCTGAGAAATGCACACAAAATAAACCTTGAATTACTTTTGTCGAAAAGGAAAGTAAAAAGGGAATGAAATGAATAATGAAAATAATTCTCTCTTATTTTTAATTTTTACTTTTTGTTCTCAACATTTTTTTTTAATTGAAACAATTAAAAGCGCATTTAGATGCGTTTAGATTTTAGCTACAGGCATTACATTACAATCCGTTTGTTTTTATTTTTCTCTATTTTAATTTCAAATTGTTGCCCTGTTTTATTTCCTTTATTTCTCTCTTTTTTTTCAAAAATGTCGCACAAAATAGTTGATCATTAGAACAACAAAACCGTATGAGAATAAATAGCAGCAAGTAGTAGCAGCAGTAGCACAAATTCATGTTCAGAGAAAATTTTTCAGTTTTTGTTTAACCATTTGGCCAACCTTGGTCTATGACTATGACAAGCACGTTTTTAAAAGCAAAAACAAAAACAAAAAATAATAGAGGAAAATAAATCCCAAAAATAAAATGTTATATAAAACCCAATACATACACATATGAACTAAAATTAAACGATACAACTGCAATATAAAATGCACATAGTATTTACAGATATTTACACTCATACACACTCATGTAAGGTATATGTAAAACTACAATACAAATGTCAAATGCCATCCTTTTCGTTGTTGTTTTACTTTTTAATCGTATTGGTATTCGCACTCTTTTATTACATTAATACTGAAATTGTTGTCGTTGTATTGTGAGGATTTTATAAGAGCAACTAACAACTTTTACTTTATCCCTTAAACAATAAGTATATCTCTATGTTACCCAGTAATCAAAATTATAGATTGTTCAGGGAGGGACAATTTTACAGGTCGATTTTCCACACATAACTTATAATGAAGGCCCACGAGGCTCTTGCAGTTATATGTCACCAACATGGATTTTGTTAACAATCACAACATTAGCAACAGTTGGCATCCAGCCACACATGCAGAGGCCAAGTGAACGGATCTTCTAACCTTCAACACTATCCGCCACAAAGTTCTCTCAAGTATTTCATACACACTATTTTGCGAAACAAAACGAAGAAGTGGATCTTTAACTACATTCATTCGTTTTGTTTCGATATCATAGATACTCTCGTTTAAATTATGCCTCTTAAGAGATATAGGGATATCGTTAACATTGTCAAAGAAAAGTTAGATTTAAAAGCCTTCTGATCAGATCAATCGCGCATTAATTCCTAAAGGCATAAAACGCTGTACTTGTTCGGTCTTTTCGCTGAATTATACGTAGTGGGGAAATATTCAAAGTTACAAGAGCTCAGCACTAAAAACCGCCACAGGCTGTGAACTTAAATCTATTATATGTCATATATTCAAATTCCTCTAGTACAACAAAGTTCGGGATCGAGACTCAAATCCTGCTGATCTCGTATAAATCGTACATTCCCAGATTATATACAGCATGAGGTTAATTGCCAATCATACCTTTCTCAGTCGAGAAGATCTATAGACTTTCAGAATAGAGGTTGGTTAATTTCATGACATGAACTTTAATTAATTGTCATTCATTTCTGAAATGAAACTCATTTCAGAAAATACATAATTTTGGGTTATCGTATTGATAGTGAAAAAGGTTTTAAAAAGCTGTAGGAAACTCATTTTTGTTAACTAACCTCAAAGTTGACAGCCCTGAGTTTCTATACAAGCATTGCATTTTGAGGGAGATACACTGTCTTCTGAGCTGAACTGCGAAGAAAGGAAACAATTCTCGTGATGCTTACAAAGAAGTGGTCCGTTGTCAATAAAACCTGGTTCAGGTAAAAGCAATAGTTCATATGATGTTACTAAAGCCAATAAATAAAAAGAAAATTTAAAAGAGCTCCCAACACATGCCATAGGAAATCAATCCGGTTAGTTCAGTGCTCGGCCTATTAAGTACAGCTTTCTGAACAAAACTATTTCCCTTGGTATGACAAGTACTATGCTGTTGCTGTAAAAAAAGCCGAAGGAATATGAAAGGCAACTTCCATTTATAAGATTTCGTAATGTGTCCACTTATTTTTGGCCTGTTTTTATATCCTGTAACTGTGGTAAACTAGTCCTTGAGTGGTATGAGAATAATAGAGTGGTATTTGTATTAAGAGAATCATATCATTTAAATTCTCCTGAGTTAAGTCCAGTGGAGAGAAGAGCCCAAAAGTGTTGTAGAATTTAAGCGGAGATGGGCCACCTGCTCAAGCAATGGGACGAAACGGTTTCCCAAAAAGTTTCAAAAAACTATAATTTTTTAAAACTTGCAATAATTTCGATCAAGTAAATAATTAAAATTGTAAGTTAAGTGGTTTCGATATTATTATCTATCGATCAATTCCGCATTTTGGCTTAGTTTTCACCCCTGAGGAGACAATATAGTACCTGTATAATATTCAGCTTTTTTCAACTAAAGTAAAAAAAAAAAAACATATTGCGAGTGCTCCCAGTTTATTTGAACGATTTAAAGTATACTGATTTCAAAGAGGCTTCATGATATTTACTGCACGTAGAGAAACCATAAACGAGAAGCATTATACTATTGTTATTATATATTATTACCGTAACATAAAATTTGTTCATTCGCATTTTGATTCAGCATTAATAAAATTAGTTCTTCTTATCACCACTAAAAATATTGTTATTTTAATAAAAAATATATTGTTGTTGTAATAAAAAGTTTGTTTATTCACATTGTAACTTTGCATTGATTACAATAGTTATTGTTATCGTCACTAAAAATATTTTTATCGCCACTAAAATTATTGTTATCTCCACTTAAAATACTGTTATTCCAATAAAACATATTGTTAGTTCAATAAAAAATTTGTTTGTTTGCATAATTTTCTTATTGAATAAAAATATTGTCATATGAAATATTTCAATATTTTTCTCATTTTGTACATTCCTTTGGAAAATATGTTAACATTATTTGAAATGTTTTCATCCCTTTATGTTCTATTTAATTTTATAATTTTTTATTTATAAATAATATGAATATATTTAAATATTAATAATATATTTAATAAAAATTTTCCATGTCAACACAAATTAAAACAAAATATTTGTTCACATTCAGCTGTCAATAACCAGAAAATAATATTGTATTCAAATAACCATAGTTTTTTAAAACGGGCTGTTCAATAACAATAAAATTGTGATCAGTCAAACATAATTTCAAATATTGCGACCACAATTTTAATAAAAATAAAAATAATTTTATTGCAGTAACGAAAGTGTTATCAAAATTAAATCAATTCAACAGTTTATGTGAAGGTGATAACAAAAAATATTTACTCAGTAATAATGAACAATCTGAACGATATGAAAGAAGTTTAAAAATTGTCAAAAATTTTGAAATGAACAGATTAAACTAAATAGAGTTTTTTGGTGCATTTTTGAGTATATTTGGTGTAAATTGATTATATAATATTTAAAACTAGTGTATATTTCAGATTTTTCTTTATTTTTTTGCTGGGTTATAAACGATTCAATATGAACATTTCGTTTCAAAGATTGTACGCACCATAATTACTGGCATTACAACTAAAGTACAGAAAAGAACAAAATGAAATTTTTTCACAAATTCAAACAAAATTGTTAACATAAAAACACGTTTTATACAAAAAAACAAAACAAAAATTAAACCAAAATATCTTGTAAATGAACATTTGCAAAAATGCCTTAAGTGAAAATTATGAACAATTGTGTCGTGAAAAGAAGACAATAAAATGAACAAATTTCAATTAGAAACATTTTGAAATATTTCTAAATGAAGTATTAAAATTTTGTCAATGATATATTATAGAGATTGATTGAATTGATTTTATAATCATAAATTGGACTAGCTTTTACCCGGTGTGCTTTGCCGCACACAAATTCTCTGTCCAAGATCTCGAAAGAAATTTCACAAATCACGATCTGATCCTATTCATTCTGAAATTTTATTTAATATTTCAATTGCATGGGGCTACCGCTTCCTATGATCCTAACCGCTCTACATTTTGTTTAGTAAAACAGTTCCCGTGAGGAAGTAATTGAGAGCAAATTTAAGACCTCTCGCTGTTATAGTTCTTTTGGTATTCGATAATCATTATTTGCTTTGTATGGAGGTTCTATCCGTCCAACATTTCGACAACAAAACATATCCTTGAGAAAATGATTGAAAACAAGTTTGAGAACTCTCGCTGATTTTCATTGATAACATTAGTCTTGATAAGGTTATTGAACCCAAATATTTAGAAATCTTGCTGTTATAGTTCCTTAGATAATGAATAGTTAACATTTGTTTTATGTAGAAGGCACCCTTCCTCCTGGTCGTATCGGGTTTTTATAGTCCTTGTTACTAACGGGTATATTGTGATAATTCTGTAGTCAATATGGAAATTGTGCTTTACAAGATAATGTGGAATTCATGACTAAAACGCTATTTTTCAGGGATTACGAACTATCTTATCTTATTTGAAAAAAGCACTGAAGTTCGTATGTAGAAAATTACGATCAATATGCACCTGCAGTAAAGCTCTTGCTGTCAATATCTCGTCGCCAAAAAAAGAATAAAGTGATAAATACCAAGACTGATAATATAATTGGACTGTGATGTTAAAATATAACTTATTTTCATCTCCTTCTAAAGTTTAATACATATGTTTGATTTACATACACTCATATGCTTCAGACTATCAATCTTATTCTAGAATTCAAAAGTCGATTCTTAAGTATTTGGAGGTGATATTTATACAAATTTCATCAATAAATGTAATATCAGTGGTTCAAAAGTGTTCTGATTAAGGACTAAAAGGCTGCCAATCTTTCAGTTGATTAAAGGTGTTCTGACTTACTTCTACAGCCACTTTCCTCCTGAATTTTTTAGCAAGAGTAATCTCGTATACCGATGCTTCGGCTTTTAATGGGAAGCAGAGACGCTGGAAATTCATCTTTATAAGCGACAAATTTTACGTTACCCTATTATTAACTAATGCCATTGCATTGTGAAGTTGTACATGGATTTTTTTAAATTTTCTAGAACAGTTACTTAGGCACCGTTCCACAAGGAATTTAGGACGCAATGTGAGCTCCCTCTCTTGCAGCACCAAAGGCGGGTTTTAAACCTGCGATTCGAAACTCGGCGCCTTTAGGGGTATTTAGTATTTATTTAGAGCAGAGGAAATTCACTACTTTTGTTTTGATAGGAGTAAACCATTATCTGCTGCGTCAGTAGCTTTCGAACAAGACGTTCCCACAATTGCCATCTGTCGATTCTGTTCTTCTTAAAGGGCTCTTAACAACACTATTCTTGCCTTATTAGTCTCCAGAGATATGCTACAACAAGTTTAGTTCTTAAATATTGTCACTTAATATTATCATAAGTAACAAAAATTAATGTGAAATTTAGAAGTTTAAAAATGAAGTTTTCTGAAGGGTGTTAGGGGAAATGCTAAAGGAAATTATGGACTGACCGTCGTATAATTTTTCACATCCTTTTTAAAACAACCAATTATTATTACAATACCAACGAGATTAGGCCCTTTAAAGTGATACTTTGAAGAAGTCTTGTATGGGACATATGAGAAGCAATAAACCACCCCTCGCATTAATTAGCACATCGTTTTAGAATATTATAAAATTGCTTTATATTGAGTAAATCGAAAGTGATACTGAGATGAATGATATGCTTTAAGGTGGATACAAATAACAAACATCAGCACAATCGCATAATACCCCAACCACTTACAGTGGTGTATGGTATAATGAACTTGAAATGCCAGAAGGGATATTAAGACTTATCTCCGAAATTCTGTAATAACTATCCTTATTGAAACTTATTTATCCTCTATATTAAAAAGAAAGTTCAATTATTTAAATAAATGTATTAAACTGTTAAATTATTCGTATTGAATATGAAATAAAATAAAAACAAATTTTAAAAATAACGTATATTTAACTTACAGCAAATATACTTTATTCATAATTATAACGAAATGTGATCTGTGCAATTATTTACTTAATACACAATTTTATGCATTTTTTCAATATTTTTTTTTTTTTTGCAACGTATTCAGTTTTATGGCAAATAATTTATTTTATGTTAAAATATCTATAGAAATACATATTTTTTTAATAACTATAAAAACTGTCAATGTGTAAATTGCAACAGTAAAATTAAAACAAAAAAACAAGTAAGAAGTTATAGTCGGTCAAGTCCGACTATTTAATACCCTACACTTCATGTTGGTTAGAAGTGGTAGCTCGTATTAAGGTATTTTTTAATTTATACTTAAGAGTAGAAAATCTTTTTAAAATATTATAGAACTAAGTTGTGCTAAATTTTATTTAAATCGCTTTATATTAAAGACTTTTATGACTATAAATCCCCATTACGGGAGCAATATTTGTATGGGAGCTAAGTGAAATAATGGGCTCATTATCACCATTTAAATAGGCATCATCCTTTGGCTAAAATAATGACACTTGTCAAGTTTTATTAATATATCTTTAAAACTGCGTCCAGCACTTTGTTTACATGGACAGACAACCAGCCAGATTAACGAACGGACATCGTTAATCGACTCGGAAAGTGATCTTGAGCCGAACGGTAATACGGAAATAGCACATCTTTTTCTGCCCGTTACAAGTTTTTGCACAAATGCATATTACCCCAATCACATATGGTTGTGTAGGGTATACATATTCATTCTCATATACAGACATTTAAAATAATAATGAAATAAAAATTAACCAAAACAAAAAAAGGGAAAACATAAAAATTGAAAATATAAACAATAATTGTAAATAACAAACAAAAAAATCAATTATAGCACCTCAATTAACACTCACACAAACACGCGCACACACACAGAAAAAGGGAATTATGTAAATGTAGCGAGTTTTGTGGAAAATAAATGAAACAAAAGGCAAATTAACATACGAATAATATGAAGGCAAAATAAAATTGGAGGAAAAAGCAAAAAAAAAAAAAAAAAAAAAAAAGTAAGAATACTACATTCGGCCATGCCGTCTCTTTAGTACCCTCTACCATAAAAGTGTGTGAAGTAAATACGTAATGTTTCGCAAATACACACTAACACATACACTCTCTGACGTATAAATTATATATAAAAATATATATAAAAATTTACTTAAGTATAACACCGAACACTTAGAATTATAAAAGTTTTTTCTGCTGAACCGATTTTAATAATTTGGAATGGTAATGAAGTACATATAGTTTAATATTATGGCATAATTTCATTCTAAATTTTTAGATTTAAAATTATCAATTTAACGAAAGTTGTTTGCTTGAACTAAGAGGTTGCTTTAGATATCGATCTATATATATTGAACGGATTTTTCTGGGTTTAAACAGAAAACTCATGCCAAATTTTCTCTCTCAATTATTATGGATGTGAGCGTGCCAACAACAGACAGACGGACACAGCTAACTCGACTTATTTGATTTTGATTTGATGCAATAATATATATACATTATGAGGTCTGAGATGATTCCTTCTTAGAGTTTCACACGGAATGACAAAGTTAGTACACCCTCTTCATCACTTGTGATTGTGGAGGGTATAAAAACAACAAAAAATGGTCAACAGTTGATAAAATAAATAAAATTTATAACAACCTTAGGGTGTAATCAACATTCACATAAATTAACATACACATACATATGTATGTGTAAATGTAAATATTTAAATATTTACATGCTTACATACATATGTACATATAAAAAATGTAACGCATACGCAACGTGTTACAAATTAAATTAAATATCACTCATACGTTACGTGTATCAGGGGTGACATTAAAATAAAAAAAAAAATTATTTAAAATAACATCAGACTTACACACTACATGCACATAAACAGATATTGTATAGAGGCTATTTTTACATATTCACAATCGATTAAATAATTAATAACAAAAATTGTTATATTTATTTTATATTCATGAGAAGAATTTTGCTTACGATATAAATATTTTTGTTGTGAAATATGGTAACGTATTCTTGAAATTTCCTATAAATGTTGCTATCGAACTAGAGCTTTAAAAAAATTAATGACAAGAAAGATATTTAATATTCCTTACAAGATTATCGTATGATCCATGTCCATGATGTTCAAATACCTTATGTGGTGGTGAATAATTTCTTTAAGAAAGGACAGAAATATGCTGTTCTGAAATCTACCAACAATTGGATCTAAATAAGACCTTAATCCTAAAATGACACACTGGCTCTATAGAAGCGTAATTAGACCTATACTAACTTACGCTTCTGTAGTATGGTGGACATCAATGAAAATATGCAACAACAATATTCAACATCGATTTAGCAGGATTAAGTGATGTCACGAAGACAACACCTACAAGAGTATTAAAACAATAATCTGTGCCCAAACAGTTGAGACTAATGTTCGGTAAGAAGCTTATCTTACTTTGTACCGACTTCAAACCATGGGAGAATTGTGATCAATTTGGATCACAAATCGTATCACCAACATATTATGGATTCTCCGCGTCGATAACATATTGAAATAAGAGAGATCGACAGAACACCTTTGACCTTTCGCTGCGTGTACAGTATAAACTGATGTTCAAAAAACAGCTTAAATTAAATCTTCTAAAATTACCACGAAATTAAATGAAATGGGCAGTAAAGTGGAAAAAACGCTTTTTCTCTGACGAAAAAAATATTTTAACGGTCCTGACTCATACTCATGTTATTGGAACGATTGGAAATCAAACCATGTTTGCATTTCAGAACGTACGGCGGTATTAGTGTTATCGTTGGGTAGCATTTTTTCTAGTTGACAAATCTAAAATTTGTATTGTTGTAACAAAAATAAAGTGCATAATTCATAACGACTGACTATCTTATACCCTACACGACATCGTCGGTTAAAAAATTGTAGTTACGAAAAATTAATGAACTACCCTCGTATAATTTGATTTTCTGATTTATTATAAAGTGTGTAGTACATTATTGTGACACCAAGATTCATATTGAATTTATGCGTTTTGAAATAAGTTTTTCGTAGGGGGATCGTTTTTTTTTTTTTTTTTTTTTGCTACTTTGGTTTCTCCCCTTTTTAGGTGCCTTTATTTCTATATAAAGAGAAAGATCTTTTAAATCTATAATTTTGACCAAAATCAGGATCACCTTTAATGGGAATGATTCCATAAAAGATGAATAGAAGGAAGAAATGTAGCCGATTTGAATTCATGAAGAATAATGTAAAACATGTTCCCATCGAACTTAGAATGGCAGCGTTATATATAAAAACAAAATGGGATTCATTATATGGGATGACTGACACAACATTATATGGGATGACGACCCATCCTAATGTGCATTTTTGTAATAGATACAAATCATTTCATGACTAACACATATTACCACTTATGACGGGAATTTCAATTAAAGGACAACATTCATTAAATGTTAATACTGGAGCTTCAGTTGTAATCAAATAACGGACACATATCTTAATTTTAAATAATAAATGTCACTAAAATTTTACCTATTTACTTGATCCAAAGAAGTTATACAAATTCAATTTCTTAAAATATTCATATAAATTTATTAAATTATTTTCATTCAATTTTGAAATACTTCTCTAGCACTCTAATCATTCCTAAAAAGGTGTTAAAATGCCTCCTTTGAATTTCAAATTTAGTAATTTTATTTATTTTTTGTCCATTTAAACCCAAAATTTAGGTTTAAACCCTTTAAATTGGTTGTTTGGTTGGTTTATGTTAAAGAGTTTTTATTAAATGATTTTTATACCCTCCACCACTACAAGTGTTGATGAGGGTATATCAACTTTGTCATTCCGTTTGTAAAGCTAAAAAGAAACCATCTCAGATCACATAATGTATACATATATTCCTTCATCAAAACAAAATCGGAGTCGATTTAGTAATGTTCGTCTGCCTCTTTCTTGTTGGCACGCTCACAGCCACATTAATTGGTAAAGCTTAATTAAATTTGGCCTTATTGGTTCAGTTCAAGCAAAAAACTTTCGTTAAATTTTCAGTTATAAATCGGCAAATTAGAATGAAATCATGCCTTAATATTAAGCCACATTTACTTCATACGATTCTAAAAATTTTCAAAATCGGTTCCATGAGAAACAAGTAAGAATATACAGTCTGTCTGTTAAAAATTTGATTTATTCTCAAGTGTGAAATACATTATTGTGACACTAACATTTATGTTAAAATCAAATTTTCTGGAGTTATATGGGGGCTACAATAAATTATGAACATCGATTTTTGTCTATATTTTAACTTGACCACTTATTATTACAAGACCAACGTATATGTGAGATTTTTCCTCTTAAAAATAATATTTCGAATGAAATTTCTATGCGGCCTATGAAAAATAATGGACCGACCCTCACATATTGTGGCACATCGTTTCAGAATTTTTTAAGAATTCTTGTGCCGAACTGTTTTCATATCGCTTTATATTAAGGACTTTTATAACTTAAAACCCCCATTCCGGGAAGAATATTTATATGGGAAGTATGTAATACTTCAATTTTTCTAAAATTCAAATTTGCAAAATTTGTACATTTTTATTTACACCAATGTAGGGTTAATTACAAGTGCTTACATATTTAATTGTTTGTTCTACTTTTGTTCCATTTCATTATTCAAAAGAGATTTTTTTTTATTGAGTAAGGAACAAGTGGACGAAATTTATATGTTATATTATCACAATTTTTCATTCATAAATATTAGTACGAAAAATTCCCTAGTTTTCCTAAGTCCAACACTGATATATTTGTTTAGCTGTAAAAAGTACTTAAATCTCACCTATTACTTTTATCATGTATGCATAAATTAAAAGAGGAAAAGAAGAGCATGAATATAGAAAAAAAAAGCTTTATTTTAAACTCAGCTTTGCATTGAGTGAAACATAGTGAAAAGGAAGATGAAATTTTTCGTAAGCTATAATAAGTCATCTCAAGAAAAAATTCTTTCTTTTCCAATTTGACAACGAAAGGTGAAACATTAGTGAATTTCTTATAAATTAAAAGAAAAAAAATTTTTTTTTAAAAATTACAAAAGAAAATCAGCACGTGGTTTTCACTTTAATTACATATTTTTTTTTTAAAGTGAATTAAATTTTTATAAATTTAACGTGGAAGTACTATTGTGTGATATAACTATTGGCTGTTATTCAAGAAGAAAACGCAATATTTCAAGAAATCCATATTTCGGTATATCTGTTAAGGTTCTTACTGAGAAAGGTATTTTTATATATATTATGCATAAAACCAAATTTTAGAGTAACTATTTTCCATCAATTACCAGGAAGAATCAATCTGTACAAATTTCTACCAGTTTCTTTTAATTATCTCCTGTGTGCAACTGGCCGAATGCGACCACGTGTATGTCACATGTTGGCATTACGTCAGTGGAAGTCATCACCAGGAAAGCCAAAGCCACATCATAGACATATAAAGGAATATCCAAATATTCAACCAACAGCGAATTAATATTTTACTTTCCTTATATATTACTAAATTTTTGCAAATCAATCCTACTTATACTAATCATTCCGTTTCCTAATATTATGAAGTGATTATACAACTTAATTCTAATTATATTCCAAATTAATAACCACAAAAACCATATTATCATATCTATCTAATAAATAAGTAAAATATTTTAAAGTCTTAAAAGTAATTAAACCAATAATTAACACCTTATAAAAGTAATCCAAATATGTCGCGAAAATCTAAAATTGTTTCGGATTTCAAATTTATATTCATACATTAATCTTTATATCGAATATATTCCTAACATTTTATTTTCTTTAGAACAACAAAATATCTATTAAATATTATAAAAATATATTATATATTAATATCCCTATTAACAAAATAATGATATAATATATTAGTTTTATACCCCTATCGGAAATATCATATAACCTAATCCTTATTTTTAATTTAATTAATATAAAATGACCCAATAACGAATTAATTGCAAATTTCCCTAAATTTATATTATTAACTGAATACCCTATATTAGCAAAAGCAATTTACAAAAAAAAAATCATCATACAAATGTCATCGAGATGCAGAAGGCCTTCATGCAGCGTTGGACAATTGTTTTTGTAAGTTTCTTTTGATATTTTCATTCTTATTTTTTTTTTACTATAATTATAACAAAGAAATTATTACTTGAGAATTATTACCTGATATTTTTAATCTCTTATTTGTAAAAGAGAGTTTTAATAATGAAAAACATAATAAGAGAATAATAAGATGATAATTTCTTTGTTTCTAATTAACCCTAAATTGATCTAATGATCATAATTACTTTATTAAATTATTATTTATTTTATTAAATTAGTTTTAAGACATTTATATAGTTTTTTTAATTAGATTAATATGAATTGAAATCTTTATATAATAAATCTAAATTCACTTTAATATGAATTATTAGTCTTATATTGTGAAACTTTTTAAGGTCTTTGGCGAGATAAAAGTGTGTTAGGGTTTCTTCTTTTTATAATTAATTTTAGGCCAACAAAAGAAACACGGATGGGAGGGTATTGAGGCCCATAGCAATATCATCTAAGCTATGTTCACAGGTTCTTATTTTATAATAATTAAGGAAGTATTTGTTTATTTATTTAAAGGGCAATTCAAACGCATGTTAATTTTTATATTTGTAATATAATAAAAGGTATACAGGAACAAGATCCCTGCCCACCACTGCCGAACTAGCTAGTTAGCAAGAACATGCGTGCCGTTCCTAGTTATCCCTTGAAAACATGGACTTGTTAATTTCTTTCTTTTCATTATTTTTTTTATCGTTTCGATATACATATATTTCTTAAGAACGCTAGGAAAAGGAGCAAATTTTGAAAGGAAATTATGAAACAAGATTCTTAAAAATGTTTCTCTGCTAAAGAGAACATAAAGACCTAATTTTATATATAGTTTTATATATAAAAATATATTAACACATTACAAGTACCCAAATAATTCGACCGAGCATGGCCAATTTCAATATCCCAAAATAATAATATGTACCAAATTTCATCGAAACATTTCAAAAATTGCGACCTGTATACTATTCACAACATTTACGTAGACAATCAGCTGGACAGACAGATAGGTTGCATGTTACAAACATCATCACAAACGCATAATACCCCAAACACCTAAGGTGATGCAGGGTATAAAAATTTCTAACGAAAAATATACTTAAATTTATATTTTTATGGTGGAGTGTATTGAAGATTCGGCATGGCCGAATATAGCATTCTTATCTGTTAAACTACAGACAATACAAATAAAAATAAATGCAAATTATCACTTCTTTTTACGCATTTAAATATATTTTCAGGGATTCTTTACTCATATGATTTACATATTAAATGCTTTTGCCACAAACAATTGTAATTATATTTATAACTCTCTTTTTTATTTAAATGCATACATAAGTGGATATATGGGGATGACTAAGTATGTATGTGTGTGTAAATAATTGTGTCCATATATATGTGGCATAATGTGACCACAATGAAAAAGGTTAACAAAACTAAAAGTTTTTTTTTCTGAAAAATTTTCAATAAAATATTCATGAATTATAAACTAAAAGTTTATGTGTAAAATCGTAGATACAAACAAACGCATGATAAAGATAATTTTAAAAAATGAACAGTGAAGGATAAATTTTTGTGATGTTTCAAAAAATTTTAATTCTATCACATATAAATAATTCGAATTTTATCTTGTGGTAAAAAGAAATGTCTGATTGTAGAATTTTATAGAACAGTGCTTAAACCAGTCCAATAATGGCAACCAGTGTTGCCGTTGGTGCAACTTTAGCCGCAAATTACAGAAAATTTCTTTAATTAAATTAAACCTGATTAAAGAAATTTTCTGTAAATTATAAATGATGGGTAAATTTAAATAAAATAAGGAGCGAATTTGAATCGTTTTAATAAGTTTTAATCGTATACCTACAAAGTATATAAAAGAAATCGAAATACTGTTAGTTTGAAGTTATTTTCTTATTTCTAAATTGAATTTGAAATAGAAAAATTATAATTAAAAACTATTCCAAAGGTAATATTTTTCTAAAATTTCTTTTCTAATGCGACCTTATTTTTAATTATACCCTCAACTCATCGATAATACTGGCGACAACAGTAAGTTTACAGATCATTTGGTTCTTTAAAGTTCCCTTTATGTAACGCCTTCCAGGATTTCAAAAATAATAGAATTAATCCCGATTCGTGTTTGAAACAAAACATTCATTACCCGATCTACATTCTCATTACCAGGTTTGCACTATTCATAACTAATCCATTCATAGTAATATTTTTTTCTGATGCCCGGTATAAACCAACTTAACAAGATTAAATATCTAAGTTTCAGAATTATATTTTATACTCCAAATCACTCTATATATACCCACTCCATTATAAAAATTGTAGTAGATCAAATGTCATAAATGTATCAACCAATACATTGTTTCCCTCGTTGGTAATTTTGCACAATTTTTTTTTGTTGATGTTATAAGACCTGAGACACTTGTCGAAGTTCAACATCCAATTATTCGTATTAACTTCTGTGATTCCCTTTTTTCTCTCAACGTTTACGCAACGTTGTTGTTGTCCTACGCTTTATTATAATAAATAAACAGTAACTATAGGGGATTACGCCATCCTAGAGATTTAAGAATGTAATAGTAATAGTGTAGGCTTGGTCTACTCTGATACGATCGTTTCGTAGATTTTCTATAGTTAAGCTTAAAATTCTTTCCAATATAAGTAAAGTATCTTGTAATGCAGTCCCAAGTGTCAGCTGTTGTTTAAGGATTTCTTTGTGGTTGAGTTTCAACTCAGTAGATTGTGATATAATCTCATGGGCGATGTTGTTTCTCTTCACTTCACGTTGCTGTTGCTATAATGGCATTCAATAGTGACCCAAATATGATATTCCCATAGTTAGTTCCAAAGCCAGCATCCAGCAGATATCTCACTTAGATCCATATATATTTGATTCTGTCCTTAAAGAACAGTTAACCGCTCTTCAGTTTCTCAAAATACCTAAAATAAAAGAAGGTAACGACCTAAATTTTGCATAATAATGATCACCTTATTTGAGGTTAAGTGTTGTATAAATCTTCTCTATGTGCTGGATAGTGGCAAATTTTTTCCTCTGGACAAATTACGATCGACACCAGAAGACCTTACAACCTTATTTCTATTGAAAGCGGATTACTGTCTAGTCTTTCGAATGTCGTATCTAGGCTAAATAGCATGGAAAGCTCGACACATTAACTCACTTAACCATTTCATCTACTCTATTCTATATAACTTATCCTTATAGGTTCTAAAGCATGCCAGAGGCAGTCCAATGAGCTGCTTGATGCAGTGAGTATCAATCATAGCACCATGGTTGGCTAAAATTTCTGATATGTGATTTCCCACAGTACTGTGACCATGAATTCAAAACTTCCTGATCTGATGGTCTGTACGCTGTCGGAAAAGAACCTGATATCTCTCCAGATATCGGGAAAGATATCAGTTGGCTGCCCACTTTATGGCATATCAGAGGCAGATTCAAAACCTGGGGTCATTCCATTGAATAATCAACGAAAATCTTTCCAAACAAGACAGAGCGATTTAGTATCCGGGAGTGCCTATTGTCTTATATTTTCTTCCAGCATGTAGAGTATTATGAAATCGGCCTTAACTGACTACTACACTCATGGTTTTTCTAATTTTTTTCTACACCGAAACTTTAATATAATGCTAAAATTTATCGCCCACTGTAGTCTATTATAACTAATGTTACTAGAATAAATTCATATATATTTGATTTTACCACTAACAAAAGTCTAAAAGTATTGTAGACCCCAGAAAAACCAATTTTCATATGCAAAAGTATAAAACTGAAGAACATTCATATGTAAATTACTTAAGGGACAACTACAGATCATGCATACAATCACTTTTTTCCTATTTTTTCCAATCCTATAGATACATAACTGTCTAATATAAAATATATAATATATTTATGCTATAGACACATACACATATATAAAAAAATATTCCCTCACATGTACATAACAAATACAAACTTACTGATAAATATTTAACTTTGACATACAATGCGTATAAGTAATGAAATATTTATAAGTTATATTTGTATTTCTGCCACCAGACATAGATGAATGAATGAATGAATGAATAAACAAATAATATTGAAATACAATTGAAAAATAGTTAGTTTGTTTGTTTGTATATTTAATATATTTTTATTCTATAATCTAACTTTATATAAATAATTTGTATGTTTATCTATGTATAAGAACACAAACGTGCTTTCATTATTAATTATATTTTATTGCTTCCTCTCTCTCTCTTCGTTTTCCTTTTTCCATATGGATCCAAATAAACTTAATAACAAGCTGTTTTCTATAATTCATTAACTTAAAATTATTTACATACTTCAACAATCACATATTTTTATACCCACCGCAGCCACAAATGGTGAAGAAGGTATATTAACCTTGTCATTAGCTATGTTCGTCTGTATGTTTGTCCGTAAACTATATGTGTGTTCTGGTACACTCACATAATAATTGACAGAGCTCAATAAACTTTTGGCAAATTATTTCTTAAAGTCCTGAAAAGTTTCCAGCAAGACCAGAAAAATCGGTTCAGTATATTAAAAGATAAAAATCGATATCTAAGATAACTTCTAAATTCAAGCAAAGAACTTTCGCAAAATTATCAATAACAAAGCGACAAATTAGAATGAAGTTATGCCATGACTCAGCTATATGTACTTAATTAAGCAATATACTTTACTACCATAACAAAATTATCAAAACCGGTTCCATAGAAGAAAAGTCATAACAAAAATTATAACTAATTTTATGACTCATTAAGTGTTTCGTGTTACATTTCGTGTTATATTCCATTGTATAATCCCATAAGTGTATATGTACGAAACATAATGTACTTACTTCAAACGCATTTGTGGTGGAGATATTAAAGATTCGGCACAGCCGAATATAGTATTTTTACTTGTTATTATAGTTATTTTCCCTCCATCAAAAAACTTATGGAGAAAAAAAATTTTAATCTAAATCTCTATTAATTTAATTTGTTTGTCTGTTTGTTTTTTTATTCACGTTTTTTTTTCCAAACTTTTTCCAGTCTACAGGTTTGAACAGTCTGTTGACCAGAAATACAAAAGTTAAATAGAAGATGAAAAAAAAAACAAATACAAAAAAAGACAAATAAAATATTTGTTACAAACACATGCCGTCAAAAGCAATCGTCTGGAAAATTGTTTTCCACCTATTTTGTTATCATAGTTTTTCAATCTATTTTCTCTACACACATACAGATGTTTGCCTTATGTTTCGAGGATACGGAAATAAGTATATATTCATATATATATGTATGTGTGCATATATATAAATATCGACTTAAGTTTAATAACATACAATCACTTATAACTTTTGTACCGTTGTCCTGTGTTCTAAACAGGAGGGTGTAGAAAGGGAGGCGGTGTGGAAGAGAAATATTGATATTAGTTGTTATTAAAAGTAACTTAAATAATTTAATCGCATATTAATATCGATTTTAAAATAATGTAGATAACATAGATGTTTTGAAGTTCCAAATAAGGAACATCACCTCTCAGTGGCTTGTACACAAACTGATTTATCCAAAAATCTGTGCTTTTGGCTGCATCTGTTACGCTTTAAGTGTCTGTTCAAGTACAGCTTTTTTTGCAAATATAGTTTAGCTTCTATATCAACTGCTAATTCATCGCTTAGTTCTGCCTCTATTCCAACGTCTAATTTATGGCATAGTTTAAATTTTAATTAAACTATTAGCTTCAACATTCAGTTCAGCTAATAGCTCAATCTCTTATTAAGCTCTTCATTCGGCTTCCTTTTCAGCTTCTAGTTCTAATTCTACGTCAGCCTCTAATTACATTTCTAGCTAAACACACATGTCAGTTATTTTGGTTAATTCATAACACATGAATATATTTTTATTCTGACTAAATTAAGTGATCAAAATTATTAAATGCTTTCAACCCAACTTGGTTCTACAAACTGTCTCCGAAGTTATTTAACATTACCGGAAGAACTTGTCCGTCGTGATGTTTCTAAAGCAAAAAAATAAATAAAAATCATTTTCTAGAGAGCTCCCACTTCATCCGGTAGAAAGTAGACTGGATTGGCTCAGTGCTCGAACTATTACGAGGCCAAAAACAAAAGAAAGTTGCATAATGAATTACGAAACGTATGTTTTGATCAAAAGCTTTATGTTGCTGATGCTTTAGAGAATGTCGAAGAAAATCTTAAGACCCAAAAACAGTCAAAATTTCCTTAAATGTTGTTGGTATGACAATTAGTGTGCAGTTGCGCCAAAAAAGCCTATCACTTATTAAAAGAGGCTCTATAAATTTCGATATTTACATCATGGAATTTTCACAAAAAAAGGCTGCTTCCATTCATAAAACTTCATATTGTGACCTGACTTGACATCTTGTTACTGTGAAACCCTTGAGAGGTACAAAACAATATATTGGTATTTGTTCTAAGAGAGAAAAATCCCCAAACTACCCAGAACTAATCCCCCAAACTGCGCAGAACTGGAGAGATATTGGATCTTGTTAAAAGACAATTGAAGAGCACAAGAATGGTGCATAAAAGTGTAGTAGTTTTTTAAACAAAGATAAAACACTTGTTTGAGCAAAATGGAATCAAAAATCTGATTTTAGATCAGTTCTAGTTCAGTTTTTCTCCAGTACCATTTTTGTTCCAGTTTTAGTACAGCGCTAGTACAATTCTAGTATAGTTCTAGTTCAGTTTTTATTCTGTTCTAGTTCAGTTCTATTTCAGTTCTAGTTCGATTTTAGTTCAGTTCTAAATCTGTTCTAGTTTAGCTCTAGTTAAGTTCTGATTCATTTTTAGTGTAGTTCTATTTAAGTTCCAGTTGTGGTTCAGTTATAGTTCAATTCAAGTTCAGTTCCAATTCAGTTCAAGTTCAGTTCTTGTTCAGTTGTAGTTCAGTTCTGGTTCCGTTCTAGATCAGTTGTAGTTCAGTTCTAGTTCAGTTCAATTTCCGAATCAAATACAAAATACCGGAATTTTCTTTTACCCCTCACCAATATCAACTCTATAGTTCACAAGTATCAATATCTTCAATGAATTGAATAAAAGTCTGATTGTTACAATATATTTTAGGTTAATCTTCTTTCAATTTTCTTTTATTGAATAATGTTTGTGGATAAGTCTCTGGCTCACATACATACACATTTTCTCGTACATATGAAACTTATCTCGATAGTCCCCAGTTGATCTCTTTCATTTGCAATGGCAGATACAAGATTTACTTAACTTATATTTAGATACTCAGGCGATATAGTCACATTTTACATAACGTCTCTATGATTTTTGGGATGAATGACCTTTAAAAGGTGTTTCAAATAGTAAAAATATACTAAAATATATATTCATGTTAATAACAGTAAAAATTTATTCTTTTATTTTATATAAAATATGTGAAAAAGCGAAAAAGAGAATGGAAAATATTTCCTTTTTGCATATATATTCGTACATATTTGTTTGTTTGTTTGATTGTGATAACGCAGACAAAAAATGTAAACAAGTAAGAATGCTATATATGTCAATGCCGAATCTTCGATACCCTCCACCACAAATATGTGTAAGTAAATACTTTATATTTTACATATACATACTTACACATACACTAACAAAGGTATATAATATATAACTGTTTACTTAAAATACAGCACAGGAGCAATTAATGAGTCATAAAATTAATTATATTTTTGGCTATAACTTTTTTTCAACTGCACCGATTTTGAAAACTTTATATTATGCCAAAACCTTAATCTAATTTGTCGATTTCTATTTGACAGTTTTACCAAAATTCTTCTGAGAACTTAGAGATTACCTCTGCTATCGGTCTATATCTTTTAGTATACTGAACCGATTTTGCTAGTTTTAAGTAGGAAACATTTTAGAACTATAACATAATACATAGACCAGACAGACGGATGGATATAACTGAATCGATTCAGATTTTGATTTGATGCAAGAATCTACATTACAGGGTCTGAGATGATTTCTTCTTTGTGTTACACAAGGAATGACAAAATAAATATACCCTCTTCAACCCTTTTAGAGCGGAAATAAAAATTTATATAAAATGATTACGTTTTTCATTTTATTCCAGTTGGCATGAAAGGATTGTTGAAATCGCAATCAAATTTTATAAATCAAATCAAGGAAAAAATCTTTTTTTTTTTATTTTACCTTTTGTTATTCCGTCTGTTTCTATAAATATGTATTTATCTATGTATGAGTAAATATGTGTATTCACAACCTTTAAACAGTAAATGTTGGTTTGAAAATATTTATCTGTATTTTCACAATGAGAGTAAATATGTGTGGGTATGTTCTATAGTGTTTGTTGTAAAAATTGAAATGAAATTGAAAGGTTAGAAAAGCTTTCATGTAGATTATTTTCTGGATGGATGGATGGATGGTTGGATGGATGAATGTTTCGATTGATTGATGGAATGTTGACGTTTTGAATCAAAAATAATTAAATTGTTTAGTTTTAATACACAGACCTAAAATAAGTGATGATTGTAATTACAATTCCTACCAAATAGTTTGATGAAGGTGTTCATGTAATAAACTTTTATAATTTTTTAAAATGTTCTACTTTTATATACTTTTGATATTTTTCACTTAAATTAATTAAAAATTTCGCTTAATTGCAACGAGATAAAACTTTAAATTAATTTTGGAAAAATTGCAATAAAAATTAACAGATCTAGTTTAGCGGATAGGACTTGTCGAATAGATAATAACCTCATTTCTAGTATTTTCGTTATATTTTTAAAGTCCATCGTTATGGGATTATTAATCCTTCACCATCTTACTAACAACAAATCCTGTTCCATTTTGCATTGGGGTTTTGTAAATAAATAATAATTTATTGGAGTTTTATAATATTATGGAATGACTACCTAAATTAAGACTTTGAGGGTTTATTTATTATTCTAAGTCAAACGATACCATACGTGAGATTTACATATTTTAAAGTGATGTTCTGAAATGAATCTTATGTGAGAGCTATGAAATAAATATCTGCTCCAATTTTATAATAACATAAATTCAAATTGTATTTGCGGAAGTGTTTTTCACTGAATATGAACATAGTCTGAACATAGCTCTTAACTGGGCACGATATAAGTATCTGAAAATGAACCCGCAAAAGACTAAAAACTGTTTATTCATAAGAAGAATAATGATTGCATTTTACCATAATCATCGTTTAAAAAAAAATCAAGCTAAGCTTAATACTTAAGTGTAATTCTAGATAGGATTCTGAAAGAAGATCACGCCTTGATTGCTTATAGTTTGGCCCAAGTCCCACATTGACATACAAGTTCAAAAGTAGTTTAATTTGGTCATCACTTACATATGCATCATAAACTTGGTGGAAATGAAGGAAAATGGAAAGCAACATGAAAATTATTTGAGAAGTCCAAAGAATATGCTATCTAAGAAGAAGCTACACGATAAAGATAACTTCAACTAGAGCAGTGGAAACAATACTCTTTATATAATCTATTGAAATAAGAATGCAATATAAGGGCCCTTTGCAGGTTATGGGAGAGTAAATTAACCATAAAATCATGCCACCAATAAATTGGTATGAGAAATGCATGCGTTGTAAATCTATTCAGGCCAATTGCAGTTCGATTGTTACTAAACTTCACTCCCGGTCACGTGGAATCTTATAAAAGTTAACCGTGCATAATTACTGGTACACAAATATGAAGAAAATAAAACAATCTAGCGATTAATTTAGATTCAATTCAAACAAGGAAAAAATTATGTGTATTTTCAAGATAAATAAAGATGAATTGAGTAAAATAAGGAAGAAGACCCACTGGCTACTTCTTTTTATGGTCACACATAAATCGTTTCGGAGCAACAGACGAAGACTTCTGCAGAACATGTAGAGCGTTCATTGACATAGTTCCTTAGTTCTTTTGGAGATTCGAAATCTCGACGTGTTAGTCTAAAATCTCGCGTTTTAGAGTAACACGTCTAAATAACTGTAAGTTATCTCTTAGAAGTATATATATTTTAAGGGAACTTAATGTTCTGCTTACGTTAAACAACACGATTAGCTTTCACAGCTTCTGCAATATGTGTGGCTTAAGAAAGCGACTTAAGCACTTCTATGAACTAAAACCGGAAAATGAACAATCTAGATCGATCTAGAGTTTTCGGTAAATCTTCAAGCATTTAGACTACAAAATAACACAATAGTAAAAAATTTGGAAATGTTTGTCAATGCAACTTATTGCACTCTAAGATATCTCAATTCTGTGGCATAATCTTAGCTGCGTCAATCAATTTAAAATAGGCTTCTGCAACAAATAAATGTAACGATAAATTACCCTACCAATTTATGTTGAACATAATGGAAGCAAAATCTTAAATCATTATCCCAAACACGCATATGCACTTTTAGAGTGACCAAAGGGGATATGTATTGTAGTATATATAGGTGCTACGGAGCAATACTTAATACATAGCCATACTGATACATTTCTTTTATTATGGGATACAGCGTCTTTAAAAAGTATGTAAATAGATTCCAATTAATGACAGTTTCAGCTGTTAGATGTTTTAAAATACTAATTGTATCTGTCAATAAAATAGTAAATTTAAATTTTGCAATTATTAAAACAAAATTGCATTTTATGTGCCTATACTTATGTTATTGACTGTAAATTGCTCATAATATATCTTAAGTTATTTGAAAATATTGTTGGGTTTATATTTCAATAATCTGTATTTATTTTCATCGATCTCAGGTGAACCGAATAATTAATAATCGATAATAAATGACCAGTAGGATTAAGTAGAATGCCAAAGAAACACTTTTTTGAGCTTTTTATGAAAAACTTAAATTTTTTATATTCAAGTAATTTTCCTTGAAGAAAATTACTTTTCCAAATATTTCCTGTCACTTGTCAAATTAAGTAAAAACAGCATTTTCATGTCCTTTACAAATTCCATTTCTTGTTTTATGCATTTCACTTTAGTGTTTATCTTTTTCTCTGATTTTTTTTTTCCATTCAACAATTTCCAATTTAATTTTCTGTTCTGTTTTGAAGGCAAGAAAATGGTGGAAAAATCCTAAGTTTATTTTCCAGTTGTTTTCCATTTTCATTTCGATTTACACTCGATCATTTTTTACTGGCGTTTTATTTACGAAAATAAACGCCTTAAAAAATTCAACTTAAAAACAAAACATAAAAAATAAAACACCAGAGTATAAGAGAGAAAATGAGAAAATATCTACCAAACTATAGCAATTCGATGTCAATTGCTTGAAGGCTTTTAATAGCAAACAAACCAAAAAACTCTTAAGTGACATCATTCATCTGTCACTGGATTGTTGCATTTAATATTAACAAGCCACCACCACGAAACAGAGAAAAAACAATGCTACATTCGGCTATACCGAATTTTCAATACCCTCCACCACAAGTGTGTGTGAATTAAATACATTATGCTTCGCACATACACACTCACAATATATAAACGTCTCTTTAATTTGTTCATTCATAATTGTCAATTTTACGAAAGTCCTTCCCTTCAACTTAGATGTTGCCTAGATATCGATCTATACCTTTCAATATATAGTGAACGAATTTGGTGGTGGTTTTAAATAGGAAACTTCTCTGGACTAAAAGGAATATTAAGGCCAAATTTCATTGAGCTATGTCAATTATTGTGGATGTGAGCGTGCCAACAACAGATAGATATACAGAAACACAGGCAGACGGACAGTCGAATTTAACCACATCGACACAAATTTTGATTTAATGCAGGAATATGCATTATGAAGTCTAAGATAATTCCTTCTTACCGTTACGAGCGGAATGACAAAGTTAATATGCCCTCTTCACCACTTGTGATAGTGGTGGGTATAAAAAGGACTATTGTAGAAATACATATCTACTCTGTTTTAATTGGTGTTGTTGTAGTTGTTTTTAGTGTCATTGCTGCATGTGGCACTAGAGATGACCAATATTCGAAATAAACACTTATAAATACCAAACTCACACAAATGAAGAGAGAGAGAGAGAGAGTGACAGTTTTTGTATTAGTGTGTGTGTGAGTGGGTTTTTTGCATTTATTCAGTTATCTTCTCAACCAACAAAAACAAATTATCATACCTGTTAATTGCAATGGACTTGTTGTAAAACGAATCTATATTTAGATATTTTCATGTAGGTGGTTGTGAATATATTGCTTATTTATTTATGTTTTATGTGTATGTGTATGTACATGTTCATTTCTCTAAGTGCATTTGAGAATATGTTGGTATTTTTTATTGTTATTGAAGAGAGGTCATAACAAACTGTTGTTAGTTAACAGGAAAATACAATTAAAGTCAAACAACCATACATGACATATAAATATAAAGTACATGTAGTGGTATTTGTGAGAAAAAATATTGGATATTGTTACAAGGAGATTAATAGTCATGGATATTTGGAAAATTATATAGATGAACTTAGTTAGTTAGTTCCTAGGAAAGTGTTCAGGTCAAGAGCAAAGGTTCCAAACACGGTACCTCTAAGCCCGTTCCCTCCTCTAGTACGTCACGACAACTGCGGCAGAAACCGTAATGTGCGAGATCCACACTCCTTACATTTGACACCAACAATCTAGTTTGCCTCCTATTGAAGTCCAGCAATTGCCTGGTTCACCGAATATCGTATTTAGGTCAGATAATGCGGGGGGTTCAATAGGTTAACTCAGTTCACCATCTCGCCTGCGCTATCCCTATCAGCTTATTCTCTAAACACTTCCTGTAGCATGCAAAAGAATTCCAACCAGATGATCCATGCAGTCATCACCAAGCCATGCACCATTTCTGGCTAGACCATCTGCAATATCATTCCCGCAGCATTTACTGAGTTCAAGCATCTTATTCAAAGATATCATTCAGTCGTTAATATCGACGTCGTATAAACATCTGCTATATATCTAATGGCCTATTCGCTGTTGTAAGAGATGCTGATATTCCCCGATATCCGGTTATTCCTGAGGTAGTTGGCAACCCTCTTAACGGCAGATATCTTCACCTGTAAGATGCTGCAATCATTCTTTAGTCTAAAATATGTCCTTATATTGAAGTTTCAATGAAGAACCCACATCCCACCCCTTTCCGCTGTTTTGGAATATTAGTATTTACTCTGTAGATCCTAATTATTCAGCTTCAGGAACAATCACCGAAAATCTCATCTAAAAAAATGGTTCCGATATACTAAAGTCGATTAGTCCTAACCCAAATGCGGTGATCCAGTGTACGAGAATGCCCGCGGTCCCATCTGTTCCACGATCCATCATTATCTTAGTGAACTAAAAAATTATATATTAATTTAGTTGAAGAAAATTATTAAGATTTTAAGTTTTACCGCCTGTGGTCCTATATTCCAAAGCACAAGACTTCAAATTTACGAACGCCTAGTGGACACAAACGATTCTTTTAATAATTTTGTAATTACTGAATATTTTCAAAGAAAATTCCGGTAAGATATTCTTATATCGTAAAGGGAGCTTCCCCGCAATTTTGTAGTTTATAATATATTGCTATTATTGTTTCATCCATGCTCCAAATTTCATCCTTAAATGTGCTTATACATAAATCAGACAAGCCTTTCTGTATGTTTATACCTTCCCGATTGGTTAATTTTCTTCGATTTCTCACTCTTTGCAAATCCATTGTAATCGGCAAAGATATTGTAATTATTTTGCCGCATTTGAATAGCTTCAATAGTCCTTAACTATGACTTTTCAGTTTAACTTATTAATTTGAATTTAATCATAAAATTTACATCTTTTGACTGTTATTAAAGTTAATTTTATTTAGAGTGTATCCATTATTTTCACCTTGACTGTATGCCAAAGTTAAATGTTCTGCAATATTTTATTATTTATCTAATAGGTTAAACTAAAGTTGCTATGTGTTAGTATTGGTAAAAGTATTTATGAAATTTGAAAATATATATTGCAAATAATAACTTGTGTTAAAAGGTATGAATTTCCATAAGAGTTTTGTAAATATTTAGAGAGCAAAATATTTCTAACATTCGTATTTCGAAAGCATATTTGCTGAAAGGGATTTATATTAGAACAAAATATGAAAAATTAAAACAATTAATAATAGAAAATAAATATTTATAAAATAAATAATTCATAATAATATCAAATTAACTCATCGAGGAGTAAAGATCGAATGTTGCAAAATTTTGCAAATGTTCATTGTGCTTAAACAACTTTTTAGATTTAAAGGAAAAATAAATATTATTTGTGTATCAATATTTTTGTCAATTTTATATTTAACTTGTTTTTAATCAAATATACATTTTTTGAAGTTTTCCACTTTTATATCGTCCTCCACTACAAGTTGTGAAGTGGGATTATTAATTTTTGTCATTCCGTATGCAACGCTAAGAATGAATCATTTAAGACCCTATAATGCAGACATATTCTTGCATCATATCGAAATCTGAGTCGATGTAACTACGTGCATTTGTCTGTCTATATGTTCGCCTGTCTGTTGTTAGCACGCTTACACCCGCAATTATTACAGAGTTTAATGAAATTTGGCCTGAGTCTTTGCTATTATCCTGAGAAGTTTCGTAATTATAAGGGAAAATCAGTTCATTATATAAAAAGCTATAGACTGATATCTGAAACGACCTCTAAATTCAAGCGAAGAATTTTCGAAAAATTATACAAAATAAATCAACAAATATGATTACAACTCTTCCTTAATATCAATAATGTATATAACTTATAGTAGGTCAGGCCCGAGTACTGGATACCCTACAACTAATTTTTGGTTGGTTATTAATAGTTGCTATCAAAAATTAATCGTATAAATATATTTTCAAATTTATGTTTAAGGGTGCAATATATTATATTACTATGTACGATTTGTGCACTTTAAAAGAACTTCTTCTGGGGAAATAATACGGCAGCTAGATGGAATTATGTAATTCCATTCATACGTAAAATTTCGTACATCAGTTTTTGCTTATATTAATCTTAATTAAGCAATTATTATCACAATACTTGAGATATATATGAGATTAAAGTCCTTCAAGGAGTTATTTTTAAGGGGAGTTATATGGGACCTATGAGATATAATGGATGGATCCCCGTGTAATTTGGCACATCATTTTAGAATGTTATTTGATTTATTTTGCCAAATTTCGTTAAAATCGCTTTTATTCATATATATATGATCTAAAAACCCCATTTCGGGTAGAAACATTTAATAACCAATTTAAACAGACATCATCTCATGTCAAGTTTCATCGAGGTGTCTTAAAAATTGCAAATTGCATTTTATTCACAAAGATTACATGTACAGCCAGCCAGGCGGACGGACGGGAATTGTTAAATCGACTCAGAAAGTGATTCTGAGTCGAACGGTTTACTTAAAAATGGTGGTAGATATATTTTTTCTTAAGCATAAAAACATATTATAACCCAAACAACTATGATGGTGTAGGGTATAATAATCAATATCAGTTCAGTGCAAAAAGTTTTATCCAAAAATATAACTTATATTATGACGCAATAAGTGCTCTCCTTAAATAAAAATTTTTACATTGTACTAGCTTTTATCCGGTTTTCCTTGCTGGACAAAAGTTTTCTTCAGTCCAAAATTTCGAAAGAAAATCATGACGTACATTAAAAAAAAATCATGCAACGAGCATTTTATCAAATCCCCCTGACCCTGTCCGTTCTAAAAAGAAAATTATTGGGACCAAATTTTAGAACTTTGGCTGCTGTATATGTTTAGAAATTCGATTATTAGTACTTACTATGTATGGGGGTACCCATTGGTCCTATCCGTTGTACATTTTCTCTTGTATAACAGAGTCTTAAGAATGTGATTGAAACCAAATTTTAAATCTCTTACTGCTAAAGTTCGTAAGATATTTGATAATCAATATTTGCTTTGTATGGAGCTACCCCTCTCCTGATCCTATCCATTCTACATTTTCTCCTTTTAAAAAAACCGTTGAGAAAGTGATTGAACCATATTTGAGAACTCTCTCTGCTTAAGTTTATTAGTTAATCCATAATTAATATTTGCTTTGTATGAGATATACCACTCTTCCTGGTTCAATCGGAGTTTTTTATAGCCCATGTTTCTTTCGGGTGTATGGAAATCATACTATAAATATTTCAGCAAACTCGGTCCAGTAGTTAAGCTGTCTATATCCAAACAAACACAGATTCAGTTGTATATATAAAGATGCCCTTTAGATTGTACGCTGCGTACTTCCGAAACAATGTCATTACCTAACACGCATTTATGGTGGAGGTACTGAAAATTCGGCTTTGCCGAATGTAGCATACTTCCTTGTTAATTTTACATTCTCAGTATTAAAATCTGTACTTTTTCAAATTATTCTTTTTGTGCCAATAAAAAATGTATGGGATTTTTGTTGTTTGCCAAGATTTTCCCTTGGAAATGCATCATAAAATTTTATTTCAATAATATTTTTGTTACTCAATATTTGTTTCCCAAGTAGAATTTATTTTATAGAGCAGTTTGATTTTTCCACTAAAAAATTTATAATCAAACAATATGAACCCCACATCTTGTTATGGGTCTTATACAGTTATGTCCTATAGAAAATAAGTTTTAATGGGTGGCAAAAATTGTGAAAAAATCCTTCTTCTTAACTTATAGAAGAAATAATACTTAAATTAAAACATTATTTAGTTCTTCTCCCTTTACTAAATTTAGTATCTCTTCCTTTCAAGTACCTCTTCAAGTAACATAATTTTTATTTAATTTTGCTCCACTGCACATAAACGATTAAATTCAATTATTTTTATTTTATTTTTATTATGTTTTTCAAAAATGTTATAATAATTTTGTTTCTCTAGAATGCAATTAAAACTAATAAAAATAACTAACGAAAGTTCTGGTATTTTAGAAATGGAGAACATGAAGAGTCCATGCAACTGGAATAATGAAAATGTAAACAACAATAATTTAATAATCGTTAAGGGATAAATAATAATACAGTTATGAAGTTAAACCCAAAAGATATTTAAAACGGATTTGAAAAGGTAGAAAACAAATAAATGGAAAATAAATATCGAAAGAGCAGAATATATTTGCAAAGGAAAAAGTTTTCAAATGGAGTGAACAAATAAACTGAAATTAAAAAGAACTGAGTAAAAAATAATCTAAAACTCTAAAAGAACTGAAATAGAACGGAACTGGAATTGAACAAGAAATGAACTAGAATTGAACAAGAATTTAATTAGAACTGAAGTAAAACTGAACTAGAATTGAACAGGAAATGAACAAAAATTTAATTAGAACTGAAGTAGAACTGAACTAGAATTGAACAAAAATTTAATTAGAACTGAAACATAACCGAACTAGAAGTGAACTAGAAATGAACAAGAACTGAACAAAAATTTAATTAGAACTGAACTGAACTTGAAGTTTAACTAGAACTTAACTAGATATGTACCTGTAATTGGAAGTAGAAGCAAGACAAAATGGTTTAATATAAAATAGATGGAAATCTATTCCAGAGTTAACTTGGTATGAAATTATAAATTGAGGAACTTAGTTATGGAACTTTAACTGAAGATTGAAGTAAACTTTTTAATTTAATTTTATTTAATAGAATAAATTTTATGTGCAATTTATAACACCAGAAATAATTGAACAAATTATAATTTTTATTATTTATAAAAACGGCTTAAATACAACACAAATTACGAACAAACACTCAGTTATCTGCAAAGTATATAGATAACTGTAAATGTTAAAATAGGATGGCAATAGACGTTATGTATCTTTGTTACTTATTTATTTGTAAAGTTTTTTTTTATGAAATTTTCTTTTAATACAGTTTCCTTAAAATTTCCTTTGATTTCTTAAAACGGGCTTTAAATATAGAATATATAGTTTAATACAAGTGATTATAAATTAATTATACAAAGAAAGATATACAGTGGAGTTGGGATAGACTGAACTAATTTGTGTAAGGCTTTTATCGCTAAAACTCACTTTAACAAGATAAATAAAAAATTCATTAAATTTCTATTAAAAATACAAATTTTATTTTAAAAAAGTACAAAAAATTCATTAATACTTGTTTGTACTCTACAGAACTTTTGGGTTTTTCTATAGCTAAATCCTGAAATTTATGTAAAATTGGATATTTTCGTAATCATTAGTATTGTTTTTAAACGGTTCAAAAGCTTTTTCAAAAATTTTCACAACTGTAAGATGCTGGATTATATTCGTTTTCCAATAGAATCTCAACATCACTATTATTGTTATCTGTGTATTATAAAGACATCTGTATCGGGAATAACAGATTAAATATTGTTTCATTCTCTGATGTCCTCAGCAGTATATGCAGCTTATTTAAGAAAATTATTTAACATCTGCAGTGTTGTGAAATTAATGTTAAAAAATTAACATCGGAATTCAGATTTTTTAACATATCAAAATTTCGTTAATTACTTCATGTGTGATCCAGTTTTTCTCAGTAAATTGAAAGGAATATTTTCTTCTTTGTGTTCACTATCTTTTGCAACATTTCTTTATCATGTCTGGTGATAACATTTCCTAAGAAAACATTATAGTGTTAGTAGCATCTTTGAGTGTTATTTCTTAAAAAAATCATTTGATTTTTTTTAAGAAGATAATTATCTTCTGAAATATGACATAATACATTGCCGAGGAGCAAAGTGGCCTTAGTTGGTAAGGCTTTTAGCTGTAAATTTAATTTAACCTAAAATTAAATAAAGTAAAAATGTGTAAAATATAAAATATATACAAACCTGACGGAGAAATGAGGTGTGGAATCATTCCCCAAATATTGATGTTGTTATGCAGGCGTTTTTTTGAACTTCTATATTCGGCTCGTATGTTAAACGATCGCATTTTTGTGGCACTAAAAATTACCAACGGTTTCAACTTATGTAGGCCTGTAGCATTACCGCATGCCAAAAATGAAATTCTTGCTTTTAGAATTTTTTCCTTTTCAGCTCATGATTCATGTTCTTTTATTAAAGTAGCTTTCTTTTAAATGGATCGACGGCTTTACTATCGGAAGAAAGCTTTTCTCCACATAGTTTTATCAAACGAATTTCATAATGGGCTTTAAACCCTTGGAGGTAGCCAACGCATGCATAGAATTCCTCAGTGCAGTATAATTGTTACTTTAAAAACCAATTGTGAAGTTTTTTTTGTTTTTTTTGACGCGAGGATATTCTCCTCTTCGCAAAGTTTTTTTCTTATTTTGAGTATTATTATAGCACAGAATTCCGCTAAATATTTTTTATTGAAAGAACTGTAACTTCCACTTCTCTGTCCAATATATACCAAAAAGAACTTTTGATTTTACATTTTTTGCAAAAAAATCCGAGTTCACTTTAAAAAGTTTGGCGGTGTTTTTTCTTTAGAGTCTCCAAAATATCAATTAGCGCCTTCGTAATAACCAGTAGTTCATATTGAAAAGTGTTTAATCTAACCCGATTCCACTGTATTTATATAGTCAAGAGTTGTTAAACTCTATAATTAAATCAAAGACACCCTTTTATTTAATATGACTCATACGCATCTATGTCCTTTTCAACATTTAAAGATCAAACAAATATTAATCATACGCACTAGACTTTTCTTTGACTTTTATCGTACAACAAAGTTGTTAAAATAAAGCAAGAAAAAAAAGACATCAAACGATTCTTTACATTTTATTTAATCCTTATTTTATTCCACTTTTAATATTTTCCACATAAAAATAGTTTTAAAAGAAATAAAGAAAAAAACACATGTATAATTGCTTTGACAAACAAATATGAGTTTTAGGTCTTGCAAAATGAAATTAATATATAAATGTGCGTTAAATATTAAAAAATAAAAGGAACTCTGTTTCTATGTTTAGATTTCTTTCAAACAAATATTGCTATAAAACAAATAAGAGCAAAAAAGGAATATAAAAACTTAAAACTACAATCCAACCATTAACATACTTTGAAATTCTTTGACCGTATTTTTAAGGTTGAGTTAAGTTTCATATTAAACAAATGTTCCGCATACATCACTACAAACAATATGGATTCAAACATGTGTATATGGTATATATACACATATAATCATATATATTTTTATGTATATTGAATAAATAAAACAAATATATTTTTCATATGCTCATATAATAAGCATATGGAATAGCGATTAACAAGAATGGAAAGTCTGTCAAAATAATGAATTTTATAGTTAACAATATTTTTCTAAAATCTGTATTTAATATTTGTTACAGAAATGATATCACCTTTCCATCCATTTAGTCACTTTAATGTTTTGAAAAATCCTACATTTAAATTAATTTTTTATAATAAAATTATTGCTGCTTTGATATTATAAGAATTTTGTATACCCTATGAGAAACCTCTCTGAAATTCCTATGAAAATTAGTTCGCTTTATTCATACATGTCACATGTAACTTTAAGTAATTCATTCCATTTCATTTGTTACACCTTATTGAAAGTCATATGAAATTCCAGATTTTTCACTGTTAAAAAACGTATTTTTAACCGACAGCAATGAGGCAGTTCAAAATTATTACCCTACATCACTATTAAGGGTAAGGATGTTTCTAATACTCTAAATATATGAACACGTGGATAGACTTAATCTAATAATGGATAATCTTAATACCATATATTACGGAAAGTGTTATAATCACTCTAGAAGTCGCTATTTTCGAAACATTGATACGTGTTATTATCTGAACCCAGGGACAATGTTTATTAATTTAAGTCGAGCTTGATCGACTATAACATTCCTACGTGTTTAATAAAGTTATACCCGTCTACTCGTCTGTCTGTATAACGGTTTATCTAATTAAGGTAACAATCACTCTACAAAAATCAGCCTCGAAGAGTCCTGTAGAGTGACAAAATAAAATACATATAAGTATTTTGGGACAATGAAGTACTTCCTCGAAATTGTCTATGATCGGTAAAATGTTTGTCAACGAAATGTACATATCACACAACAAATACTATGCCTAATATTTAATACAATCAACCACGAATGCATGTGAATTAAATACGTTGTGTTTCATACCCGCACATCCACTCGCAAATGTATAAAGTATATAAAGTATATCTTAAATATAATACAGGAACAGTTGTTGAGTAATAAAATTAATTATATTTTTTGCTAAAACTTTTTCCGCTGATCCGATGTTGAGTAATGAGTTACATAAAGCTTTAAAATATGTACCAAATACTCTGGTCAAATTTCATTGAACTCTTTGAGCGTGCCAACAATAGACAAGGTATACAGGCAGGATGACAGATAGGCAGACAGACGGAAATGGCTTAATCGACTCAATTTTGTTTTTTGATGCAAGAATATGGGATCTGAGATAATTTCTTCTTAGTGTTATTCACAGAATATACACTCTTCACCACTTTTGGTGGTGGAGGGTATAAAAATTTAAAAAATACCATTGCAAATTTCATATTGTACCCCTCTTGTTAATGTCTATCATTAGTTCCATGTATACAAATTAATTCTTATTAATAATGCAAAAAAGTACCCTCTTTATCTTCGAAATTCCAAAAAACCCATTTAAGTGGATCGATTTGACAGTAGAGAAATACATATCATGTTTCTAAGTTTTGCGTTTAGATAAAGATTAATTATATACATTATCTACAATATTTTGTTCTTAAAACTCTATTTGTAATAGTTTCAGAGATATGCGATATGTAAGATGCCATCCTTCTGTGTCTTATCCAAACAATATGCGATTTTCAAAATTTTACTAAAAAAATCAAAATCTACATCGATCTAACTATGTCCGTTCGTCTGTATGTCTGTCTGTGGAAACATTTTCACGCCTAAAATAATTGTATGAATTTAATTATTTTTGTTGATGTTCCAAATCTCTGATAAAATCATAATTTCAACATGAATAAATTGTATTTACATGGAATTTAATCATAACACACAGCTAAGTATACTTCATCACCGTACATAAAATCATCAAAATCTAATCAGTTTAGTCTAAAATATAAAAAAATTTGATACACTCCAAATTTTTCCACATATATTTTGATATAAAAATTAACCTAAAAAAATTATGCTGGGACCATTATTTGAACATAAAAGGACCCTTCCGGAATTTCGCTTTAAGTTTATAAAACTTTTAAATATAAACCAATTTTATAGAATTGAATTTAGAAGCTTCGTAATTCCAAATCAAGACAAAGACATCTCATTTCTTAAGTTACTGAACTATTTTAAAATTAGTTTCGGATCCCTGCGAAATAGTGGAAAGGCTACCAAAATTTTCGACAACATATATATAATTTACGATACAAATGAAATATTTACTTTTTCTTGTCGAAAGAATTGTAAGGAAATGATTTCGATGGAATTCAATATAGAGTTCCTACTAGTTATACCCTACACCAATAAGTGTAATATGGGCAATATTTTTTCACTAATTATCCAATTCTTTCAAAAAATAAATTAAAGACCGATGTCTGAGTCATATTCAAAAATCATGCAAAAAATTGAAATCAAAACAAGTAAGAATTTATACCCGGTCAAGCCCGAATTATTTAATACCCTAAACCACATTGTTGGATATATGTGGTAGCTAACAAAAATTAATTAACCCTCTTATAAAGTACTTTTTAAATGTATGCTTAAGTGTACACTATATTATACTGGTTCCAATTTCCATGTGGGATTACTACGTTCTAAAGAAGCAAATTATGGACCGACCCTCTTAAAATATCGCACATTGATTTTTTCTAATATTTTTGTTAATTTTACTAAATCTTTTTACAACACCAACGTATGTGTGAGGTTTAAGCCCTTCAAAGTGATATTTGAAGGGGGGTTGTATGGGATCTATGAAAAATAATGGATCGATACTCATATAATTTCGCACATTGTTTTAAAATATTATAAAACTAATTTGTACCAAATAATATTAAAATTGCTTTATATTTAGGATTTTGTGAACTTAAATACCCATACCGGGATGAATATTTGTATGGGAGCTAGGTGAAATAATGGGACCATCATCATCAATTGCAATATGCATCGTCACTGGGATAAAGTAATGGTACATGCCAAATTTCATTAAGATATTTTAAAAATTGCGGCCTGCATTTTGTTCACAAGGTTTACATTGAAAACCAGCCAGGCAGCCGTCCAGACGGAAGGAGGGACGGACATCGTTAAATCGTTTAAGAAAGTGATTCTGAGTCGAACGGTATGCTTAAAAATGATGGTAGTAATATTTTTCTGTTGTTACTTATACACAAACGCATTATACCCCAACCACTTATGGTGGTGTAGGGTATAACATATTCATACTTGGAGTAACCTCTAAATGAATCGAAATTGCCGAACATATTGTTTCCACTTGTCATTTTCTCACACAATCAATATTTTTGTAATTTTCCCGATAAAAAATCGAATATAAATAAAATGTGAACATTAAGTGCACTAAACTTCTTATTGATGGATTTTCCATTTCTATTAAAAACAAATATTTATTAAGCCATTTTAAGCTAACGATATTGAATTTAGACCAAATTTGAATTAAAACAGAGTTATAGTTAATTCCTAAAAAATCTGCGAAGCAAATTTTATTGTATTTTTTTAATTATGCACCGGAAACAAAAACAAAAAAAAGAGCAAAACAAACAAACAATTACATAAAATAATTTCAACAATTTAAACTTGTAACAAGGAATTTTTATTAAATTTCATATATTTGCTAACGTACACCACACACACACATTCCCATTTAGAGTAAATGAATGAATGAATGTTTATGTGAATATAGGATATGAAGGCCATTAAAAATGTTTAACTGTATATGCATAAGTAAGTCTATATGTATATGCATATATTAACCAGATGTACTTCTATATATATATGAGAGTGTGTATGTATATTGGAACTTTATATAGCAAAAGTTTGTTTTCATAAATTTTAGAAATAACGAAAAAAGAGAGAAAAAAACAAAGCAGCAGGGCTTCGGGTAAAGACCAATAAAAACAAAGAGCAACCAGCCACAGGAAATGAAACCATTTAAAAAAATCAAAACAATTAAATTGTTTATATGAGTATGTGTATGTATGCGTTAATGGCGTTTATGTTCTATATGTTTAAATGTATGCAAAATGAAATTATAATAAACATTAAAAATAAAAACAAAAAAATATTTTAATTTTAAATTATTTAAAATTGTTTTCTTTACAAAAAAAAAACGAAACCTTAAGAAAAACAAAACTAAAATTTTTGTAATTTCTTATTTTATAACCTTCACCACCACAAGTAGTGAAGAGGGTACATTAACTTTGTCATTATGTGCGTAATACTAAGATGGAATGATCTCAAACCCCATAATGTATATATATTCTTGGATCAAATCTATGTTCGTCCGTCTCTCTGCTCACATCCGCAATAATTGACGAAGTTCAATAAAATTTGGTCTAAGCTCTTCTTATATTAAAAGATATAGAGCGATATCTGAGGCAACCTCTAAATTCAATTAAAAACTTTCTGTCTATCTGTCCGTCTGTTCATCTGTCTTTTGTCTGTCTGTCCGTCTGTCAATTGCTGCCACGCTCACATCCACAATAATTGACAAATATTTCTTATAAAGTTTCCTATTTAAAACCACCGAAAAAGATATAGACCGATATCTGAGGTAACCTCTAAATTCAAACAAAACTGTTATATATTGAATACGTCTGCGAGTGTGTATGTACGAAACTAAACGTATACCCACCAAAAATGTGAGTGAAGTATGCATTTGAGGTGGAGAGTTTCAAAGATTCGGCATAGCCGAATGTATCATTCATAATTATTTTTTCCTTGTTTTTTTTCAGTTCTTTAAATTTTTATTCAGATCATAAAGTTTTATTTTATATTTTTTCTTTTGTTTTGTAACAAATTTGGGATTAAAAAGATCTGGTGATAAATTTTTATATTTATTCGTAAATTTTTATTCAAAAGGCCTAAAAATCAAATTAAACAATACACAATGGGGCATAATGAAAAAAAGAAAACAAAATGTTTAAATGTGATTAATTTTTAATTGAATTGCTGGACAAAAAATTTAATAAAGCGATACCAGAACAGTGTTTCGATAAACATTTAGACTTACAATCTGTTAAGGAAGGAAACTATGTAATCTTCTGGATATAGAGTGGTAGGATTGTCTTGGCAGTTAAACAAATGTTATGTATTGTGTGGTCCTTGGTCACATGCTGGACAAATATTAGGAACGTCATACTTGAGCCTATTGCTCCATCCCGAACCTGCTGCTGTGCTAGAACTACTCTTGTAGACCTCGTCAGATTCTATTCTATGTCTGCGATAGAGGTAATTGACCTCCAAGTACAACCTTCATATTGGCAAATTGAAACCCCAGAATTTATAGCTTCTCATGATCAAAATGGTCTTCCACATACTTATGTATGCTCCGTTCATATATTCAAAGATCTAAGAATAAAGTTAGGATGATGCCTCCGATGACATCCAAGAAAAAACTGTTTACTGAGCTTTTCATTATGTCCCTTAACTCGTCTCCTCATGTAAATGTTGTATACAGCACGTGTGCTGTTTTTAAGGAGGCATTTTGCAAATTTTGAATTTGACAAAATTACTGATTTATTACTGATTGATCAATCGTTTTATAAGCAGCTAATAAGGTTTATTTTTCCATTCCCCAACTACTGCTGGCTAGTGCTGTGTAGGTCTTATTTCCGATACGCAGTTTTTGTGTGATTGCAGTGGCATATGTTGGATTTTCAGGTTGCTAAGTGTCCAAATTTGGATTCCATCGGCTATGATGCCTAAGTGGTGAAGTGTTGTTATCGACTTCGCTGCTAAAAGATTCAAGTTAAGTGCAGTGAAAAAATTGTAGATTTACCATCAACTCTATTGGCCGTTACAGTTATTGTAAAGTCGTCCGCTGACAATGACTATTGCGTTGATGGTTTCGCGAAATTTTCTCTCTGCTTTCTCCAGATTGGTCAGTTGATCAGACCAGCCCTCGCTTAGGCGATTACTGGTGGACTATCGCAAGGTTTAAAAAATTTTGCGGACCACTCCTTGTGATAGTTCACTCCGGAACAATCCCTGAGATGCCAACAGCCTATGCATGCATTGCACCATAGTTGGGTAGACATGTGGTGTAATCTATTCTGGTACAGTGCAAAATTCCAGTCTGAGTAATAAAATTCGAATCTACATTGCCTGAAGATGATGCTCCGAAACAACAAACATGCCTTGTTATGGAGAAACTGTCCTTGGTAGAAGAATTTTGGCTAATTGCGATGCGAAGAACCTGCTTAAAGTTTAGGTATATAGACAAGAAGGTATGACAGCGTACATTCAATCTCAGAAATATGAAAATGATATACAAATGCGAAATATTTAAACAGAGTCACTTAGAGTCAAAACTTGAGCACTACTACTTACAACACTAGACTTCATTACAAAGAGTTTGTAAAAACATAAACAAACAACAACATATACACTAAATGAATCTGTCATTATAAATGAGGGTAAAGTTTTTATAAGCCCCACCCCAAGCTTATATCAAAAAATAAGTCGGTATATAAATGTGCATCTGTTCGCCTGATGGTTCCATTAAAGGTCTCAGCTTAATGAAATTGGGCATAAATGTTTGTTATTGTTCTACATAGATTACAGTACTAAACCAGCAAAATTGTAGAAAATAATTGCAGATCGATATCTAAAAACATCCTCAGAATTCCTAAAAAGAACTTTCTATTTTTTCAAGCAAAAGCAAACGGATTCAAACAAAATTCGTTCATTTCATTCCACTAAATATACTTCATTTCTATATCTAAAATGATCGAAATCAAATCAGTATAAAAGACATGACACGTAAGTACGATCTCTATGAGAAAAAATCACAATTATCAGTATGTGAGTATGTGTATGAATGTAATAGAGTTTCAAAATGTGACGTAATGTGGTTGTTACCACACAATTACTTACAAATATTTCTAAATTGATAATACTGGAGAGTACTAAAGATTCGACACAGTTATATAACTTCCTATAATAACATTGAGTTAGCACTTCGAGGTTTTTTGTATAATTTTAAAAGTACTTTGTCCCATTGTGCAACATAACAAAAATTTATATTTAGCAACAGTTCATTTTTACTTTAATTTCTTTTATTTTTTGCAACACTTGACTGCCTAAAATGTTTAAATAAAATTTTATTTTATTTATATATTTTTTTGTTATTTTCTTCTTCCATATTTGGCTTTTGGCCAAATAATAATTTTGTTAATTTTATTTTATTTTTTATCTGTGAAAGAAAAGTTATTTTTACTATAATACAGTTTATTATATGCTGCATGATTTTGCAATTTCTTATATTCTTATTTTGTTTCTTTTCTTTATTTTTGTGGAGGAAATAATATGAAGCAGCAATTCGAGAAGTTTAATAGTGCATCCAATTGCAGCAATTGTTATGCTCACTTTCAGAAGACAACAGACCAATCCAAACCAGACCAGACTCGAACTGAGTGTGCAACAGTATGAATGATGAACAGATGAAGAAATGAATATTTTAAATATTTAAACGGCTTAAAAAGAAAATTTCACAGTTCTTATCATTTGGCCATTTATATTAAGAAATTGTATTAATGAAGGGGGCGGAAATCAGAAGAATGTAAAACAAATTGGAAAAATATTTGAAAGTTATGCTGTGAAAGGATGAAGTGTTAAAAATATTATACAGTCCCGAACAAAACTATTAGCACAGCAAGCATTTTATGTTTTATCTTAATTTTTAAATTAAATAATTTGTTAAGTTAAAAATAAGACATCAATTTGCGGAACGAAAGTATTGGCCAACTTAACGACCATGTTTTTCCTTTAAAATTTTCGAAAAAAAAACTCAGTGAAACCAAAAATAAGCTATAAAAAAAGCAAGTAAAAATGTTATAGTCGGTCTAGCCTGACTATATAAAACCCTTCACCACATTGTTGATTATAAATGCCTGCTAGGAAAAATAATCGTTTAATATAGTAATATGTGCGATTTATGAGTTTTAAAGTGATATTTTGAAGGGCGGTTGTATGGGACCTATAAGAAATACTGGACCGATCCTCGTATAATTTGGCACATCTTTTTAAAATATTATTATTATTATTATTATTATTATTATTATTATTATTATTATTATTTTTGCGAAATTTGATTAAAATCGTTATACATTTAGAAATTCTATGGGCGAAAAACCCCATTTCGGGCGGACATTTGTATGGGACCTATACAGAATAATAGATCGATCATAACCAATTTCAATAGGCATCGTCCTTAAGCAAAAATAATGGTACGTGTCAAATTTCATTAAAACATCTTCGAACCTACGAACTATACTTTCCGAACAAGCCTTACATGGACGCCAAGCCGGATGGATACACATAAATCGACTCAGATAGTGATTCCAGATCGAATGGTATGCTTAATAGTGGAGGTAGGACTATTTTTTCTGCCCATAACAAACATCTGCACAAACGCATATTACCCCCAACACCCATGGTGGTGTAGAGTATAACTAGCGAATCTAAGTGAAAAATAATACTGCACCTGCATAGTCAAGGCAAGTTATATATCCAGATAGGCCAAATAATGGAACGGAGTCGTTCCACTATTAGAGGCATAGTGAATTGCTTTAAAGGACAGTCACGTTTCCTAGAACTGGACGACCTAAAGTTTTAACTATCTCGAAAGTAACTAAATTATTCGAAATTGCTGCTTAAGTCCAACAGGAATATAGCAACAACATTCACCCCATTACTGTTCGTATATTGCTGCATGAGGCTGGTTATAATGCACGGTACGAGTATGCGCAAGAGTTTAAATTTAACCTTTTACATTTTGGAATCAGGTGTTTTTCTTCGACAAAAACAAAATTTAACATATTTCGTAACGATAGCCGAATTTCAGAGCAGAGAAAGCTAAATACAAAACATGAAAATATTTAAAAAAGACGATGGTGATGTAATGTTATGGATGGCGTTAACAGTTTTTTTCATTTTAAAAGAAAATGTCCGGAAAAGTTATATTTTCAAAAAAGTTTCACAATGCATCAAGTCAACTGTTAAATTACAATGTGGCTCATATCCTACCGCAACCATCACAGTCTACAGACCTCAATTCAAATGAGCATTTGTGAAAAAACTGGACAGACGGGTCAAAAAGTATCAATTTTCAATAATTGTGATCTTAAAAAAGGCGTTAATCGAAAAATGGATAAAAATCGGAGCGTAACTTACAAGAAATTTAGTCCATTACATAGCGAAGGCTTCTAACGTTATTAATTACATCGATGAAGGTAATTCCAAACACATTTCGTATTCATGTAAAAAGCTTTTAAACGACTAAAAATTGGTAATAAAGAAAAATACACTTACTATAGCAATAGTTTTGTTCGGAACTGCATATAAACTGAATCCCAGTATGTTTGTTAATCCCAATACATTTGAAAATAATATAGACTATAAAAAAATTCCAATAGGACCGGGGGAGGGGAACACTTCCTTAAAGAACTGTTTTATAAAGCAAAATTTAGGAGGGATAGGACCAAGGGGAGGGGTACTCCCATTAAAAACAAAAATTGATTATCAAATATCTAACGAGAATTTGTTCCCAATCACTTATTTAAGTGGAGAAAATAAAGACCGGATTAGGATCGCAGGAGAAGAAGCCACCATAAAAAGCAAATACTGATTATCGAATATATATAGAACCAATACATTTACATATAATTTCCCAAATACTTGCACAAAGAACTGTTTTACTGGACGAAATATAGGATAGATAGGACCAGGAGTAAATGTAGCCCATACAAAGCATATATAGATTATCGGACATATAAAGAACTATTGAAGTGAGATTGTTAAGATATAACTCAATTACTTTCTCTTGGTACTGTTTTACTCAACAAAATGTGGCACGAATAGATTCAGATGGAGTGGTAGCCCCGATAAAAAGCAAATATTAGTTATCGAATATCTAAAGCAACTTTATCAAGGAAACAGTTTTACTGGACCAAATATAGGACGGGGAACCCGCCATGTAACGCAAATATTAACTCTCTATTATATGAGGAATTATTTTAGGTGGATATGAAATTAGTTCCAATCACTTTCTTAAGTAAAAATATATGACAAATAGGATCATGTTTCTGTTCATACTTGAGAAAATGGATAATAAATATGGTTATACGAAGAAGAAAGGAGGACCGACCTAAATATACCAAATATTTATTATCGAATATCTTAAGAACTATTTCAACTAGAGTTTTCAAATTTTGTAACTTTCCTGGTAAATTTGTAAACGGACAGGATGGCGAAATCCGCTTTTGTACAAAAAAGGTACTTTTTTATAAAAAGGCTTAAAGAAGTTTATATTAAAGTTATCGGAAGATATATTTTGATAAAACTAAAGTACTTTAACACTCTCTTCAGTACAGAATCAAAATAAGATTTAGTATTTACTAAAATTAATGGAATCACTATAATTTCCATATAACATTATAGTATATTAATACTTGAACAATATTACAAACTCTAGCAGATAAAACACATGGCAAACCATAACCTTATCGGTTAAATTTACAAGGTTTATATTTGGTCATCAGTTTTCTTTTTTTTCATTTAAAAATCCATTAATTTGTTGGTAAAGTTTTTTTTCTTTTCGTAGCTCCACAAAATGATGTAGAATTTGTATGCTCATTACTTAATGAAAAATTGTTATTAAACAAATAACCTGTTTAATTAAATTAAATATGATTTAATAAAGCAATTTTCAATTAAAATCATGTTAAATATCAAATAAATTTATTGTTATTATTTTTGTAGCTGTTGTTGTTGCTGCTATTTAATATGAATATTGAAAATAATATACGCAATTGTCGGAATTTTCAAAAATTATTTACAAATATAAATTTTAAATCATTACAGTGGGTAAATAAAGCAACTGTACACTGAAAAAAATATTTAATATATAAAAGTTGTTTTATTAAAGACAAAAAATCCAATTTTAAATATTGTTTAATTTTAGTTAGATATGGTCATAATCATGGAAGATTGACGTAGCAAGTTATGGCTCACTAGCGTTCTAAAGGTCCCTTGAGAAATGATATGATAAAAAAATTGGAAAGATGAAAGTAGAGATTAAATTCAAGTCAGATTAGATTGAATTCAAGTCAGATAAAAAAAGATAGATGATTACAGTCCACTTTGTATACCTTTCACATCACAGATATTGTGAAGAAATCTGAATTAGCAACCATGACGATAAATCATACGTAATTGCGATAAAGCTGTATATACCTCTCGCACCGGCACTCGCCAAATCTGCAAAAGTTCGGATGATGTTAGAAAAGCTGAGAAATTATGCAACTCCTACAAATGTAAGATCGATTAACATTGCATGTACTCCGAAGCGATTTTCCCGATATTCTTACAAGAACTATAGGGACATAATAAAATCTTTAGACACTGCCTTAAACTTATTTTTCTCTTTCCCTGCGCATTATAGTCTATGAACATGCTACTTTGGGTGCATCTAATCCAACGCTATTTCTATCATTTAATCACTCCAAGAGGTTATTGTTGGATTTGACTCTCGGCCAGAGTACTTGTAGTATATTTCGAAGACAGCGATATACGATATTTATCTAACTATGGACAGTTATTATCAGCATGATAATGATTGCATAGATGTCCCATGGCCTTCACAATATCCGTCTGCCATTTCCGATAGCAGAACATAATCACAACACACAATTTGGTTTTGAGTTTGTCAAAGGCGATTTCTTAATCCACAAACCAGTGGCGAACACCGTTCTACAAATTGTTCTATTTTGACACGTAATTGCACTTTTGGGTTTAAAATTAAAGTTTGAGTTTTCCTGTGGGATATCTTTCTGGCAATTTTATGAAATATTACTTTGTTAACTAATAACAGCAGAAAAATGATGATAAAATGTTAGAAACATCACTTTTCTTCCTTGGTTAGTTCATTTTCCAGATTCTCGCAGTCTCTGAATGAATTTTAGGTAGGAGAAAATCCGACAGCACATGGAAATGTCTCTCTGTTAAGACTTGAAATCAAATTCTCCATTGTATCATCACAAGTTAAGCTGTGTCATTGGGTTTACCATTCATGGGATACAATCATTACCAATTATTATAGAATTATACGATTCTCCCATATTCACGCCAATTCCCATATCTTGCTTCACGCTATTGAGATATCGTGTAGCTAATGACTCTTATATATCGATGATACGATTATTATGCCTCGTTTCATCTTTATGTCTATCTCGGTATGTTCGGACTGCAACTGTGGCAAGTTTTCAACTTAACACTGATTGAGTTCAATGGATAAACATTTATGAATACAAATAGCAATTTTTGATCTTGATTGTCTGGAAATAAAACCCCACCTTGCTTAGGGCTTGAAACTATAATATACTGACACAATATTTGAATTCTGTGGTAATACAAGAGCATATTAAAATCGAGACAATCACAAAACTCCGAAGACTTTGATGGAGTAAGTCCTACTATATCTAGGGCTACCGGTTTTCGTGCTGCTAGAATTAACCATCTGGCAAAATATCTTTTAGTCTCAATACCAGACTATCTGGGCATTCGTTTACTCTATCTGTAATACTCTTACTTCAACAATTAGTCTACTCCAATTCATTAGGAACACGATGTTGTTGCGAACTGGTTTGTTGCATGTCTCTGTAATTACGTAGTTCTACTACAGCGCACAGCCAATAGCGTTCCTGTCCACTCAGCATTTATTGCATAATGGTTAATCTTATTTGTCCTTCTTTGATCTGGAGATACAAATGTGACCTAGAATATTCTCTTGTGAAAAAAATGCAACGAAGTCTCCCATATCAGTTATTATATTATTTGAGCTTACTGTATCCTATTTTGTTGATATTATTTGAGGCAACAAACTGGCTACAAACAGAAGTTCGCTTACAACTCACCTAATATGAGAACAAAGGTAGAACAACGCCTTGGGAACACCTATTAGAAAATTTTTTGAGCTGATTTGTAAAGGATAAGAATCACCCGAGATTCACCGAGTTTAATCGATCTGAAGTTTTACCTTATCATTACAACCCCTGGTCCCCAAATTTAAGTTTACTTACATTTTTCTCAGTGTATTTTTTATAATTACAATATAATTATTATTTATATAAGAATAAAATTATTCATTTGTTCATATTGTTTTGTAAATGAGTCGAATATATAAAACCACATAATTGCATATAGTAAAAATCATGGCCAATTTTTAATTACGGTTTTGCTTTTAATATCTCTCCTACAATTGCACACACTCTCACTCTCACTCTCACACTCACATACATTTAATCACTAAAGTACATGCATTCCATTTAAAATATATTAATAAATTTTTGTGGCAACGAAAAAAAAGGATAAAAATAAATTCATTTTTCAAATGTTAAAAATTTTTATATTAAAATAAATACATTTTTTTTGCAAATTGCAACATATTTAACAATATTAGATTTTTAATAAAATTTTATAAAAATACATTTTTTTCGGAAGGAAATTTTTACTTTTTAAAATGAAAACTTTATTTAGTTGGTAGTGAGCACATATGTGTCCTTTTTATTAAATGTATTTAATATTTATGTTAACAAAACATAAATTCTCATTCAAAGATTCGCATTTTGGTAGATTAAATTTTTTATTTTTAGATGCATTTTTTATGTTTGTATTTTTATACCCTCCACTACCACAAGTGGTGAATATTAACTTTATCATTCCGTGTGTGATGCTAAGAAGGAATCATTTAGGTCCCATAATGTATATTCTTGGATAAAATCAAGTTATGTCCGTCTGTCTGTCTGTCTATCTGTTCGTCTCACAGCAAAATCGATTCCGTATACAAAAGAAAAATACTGATGTCTGAGGCAACTTCTAAATTTAAGCGAAGAATTTTCATAAATCTGCCAATTACGGATTGAAAAATTTGATTGATATTTTGTCATAATATAAAGTTGTATGAACTTTATTATTATGTCTGTTCTGGCTGTCCATGAAAAGGTTTTGAACAGTTCACAATTCACGATATCACAATAATTATTACATATCACATATTATTATTTTGACTAAGGACGAAGCCTCCTTAAAATGTTCCTCCCGAAATGGAGTTCAAGATCATAAAAGTTTTATATATAAAAAGCTTAAAACAAAATTTGATACAAGAAGGTCCTAAAATATTCCAAAACAATATGCCAATATATGGCCCCATACAAACCCCTCCTTTCATATATCACTTTTAAAGGCATAAATCGTATAGAGTATTATATAGTCGACTACAATATTCTTAATTGTTTTTATTGTGAAAAATATTCTTTTCTGTAGAAATATTTTTAATAAATAAATATATGTATGTATATGTATCTATATGTATTTGTATGGGGGGTAGTAAAGTAATAATAAATAACAAATTTTATTTATGACAGAATTCCAAAGAATAATAATTTAAATTTTTAATTAAATGGAAAAATGAATTTGGGAGGGGGTGAGTTTTTTTTGTCTTTTAATTGTTATGATAAATTTAAGAGATGACACAAAAAAATGATCAAAATACGTTTAAGTAGTATGGAAGCGTTCAACACTTTTGAACTATAGTCTGCGTGATTTTGTTTGAAACAAATAAGAATGTTATAGATGGTCAAGCCCGACTTTGTAAACGCTTTACCACAATTTTAAATGGTAGTTACGAACGACCAAGAGTGTACCCAAATCGTCATAATTTGAACCGTCAGATATTAAAAATCATATCATAATAATAACATAATCAGAGCTGAACTGTTTTTGAGTTGATTTAGAGAAATAAAGGCCGCTATATGGTCAGGGACATAATCAGTGACCCCATAAATTTTACCACTTCTGGTATGATGATTTTTTATAATTCGCCAAAAAGTTCATTTATAAATTGTGAGAAATTAAATTATTTATGAAAACAGTTCTTGAAAATTTCAATAAAAAATGCACTTAACTAATATTTGAGTTATCTCTTATAGTTCGGAGTCGGAGTTAAAGTCAAAAAATATAAGATAACAGTCTTACCGTAGGTCCTATTAAATTCTAAAAAGTATCGGTGTAATAACTATTTAAATATATGAATCCGTTAAAAAGTTATATTAATCTGAATTTTGAATTAAAAATATATATTTTGGGGATTTTTCACAAAATGGTGGCACCATTTATTTATTTATAAAATCACTTTTTGTTTAGTGTTTTATATTTTTGTATTGTTTTGTAAAGAAATCTCAATGGGAATGCATGTAAACTAAAACTGGATGCAATTGGGACAGAGATATACCCACAAGTCTTATCCGAAATTGGCAAATTTTGAAAAAAAAATTTGTATTAATTTCTTAAATCTCAAAGCTGAAATCATCTTTCAATCATCCTTCATATATAGCTACATATGTAAGGTAAACACACAACAATTTTTTCTGTTCGATATCCATTGTAATGTCAAAGCGATCATGTAGGTGGAAAAAGTCCAATTTTGAATTGTACGAATTGATTTGATTTGATTGATTTTGGACATTTCTGTATGGAAAAAATGGAAACCTTTTTAATTTCCTGAATCATGGCAATAACTTGATATATATAATATTGAAATTTCGTTATTCGTGCCTTATATGTTTTAATTTAAAACTTAAATACAAATATATTAAAAAAAAAAATTGAAATTTGAATTTGTTCATGGCATTTTGAACATGACGTTTAAATGACGTTCCAATTTATTTTTCTTTTAAAATTTTAAATATTATAGTTCAGACGTTGGCTGAAAATTCCTAATTTTTTCCACACATTTCGATTTGGACATACTGTGGTTTATGCCTAAATGTGCAGTACATTTTGTGGCACCAACATTTATGTGAAATTTATTCGTATTATAATGAATTTTTCTGGGGACCTTCGTGTAATTTTGCACATCGTATTAGAGTATCGGGAGGCACCCGAAATATTGCACTGAACATGAACAATTTCAATAGGCTTCGTCCCTTGGCCGTGTTCGGTCAAATATTAAAGGAACCGCCCATACAAATGTCCTCCCGGAATGAGGTTTTTAACTTATACAAGCTCTTAATAAAAATTTATCACAATTTCTTGAAATAAGTCCTATAACATTCTAAAGCGTGATGCCAAATCATGCGGAGGTTGGTCCAATGCCTGTCATAAGTTCCCCATTACTCTGCATACAAATATGTTTGTGTAAAAATTGTAGCGGACAGAAAAAATAGTCCTACCACTACTTTTAAGTAAACCTTCCGACTCAGCATCTCTGTGTCTATTTAAGGATGTCCGTCCATCTGTCTAGCTAACTGCAAAGCTGTTCAAGTAATCTTAGACCCCAGCACGGTGTCAATTGAAATTGTATTTCATCCAGCCCCCATACAAATGTTTCTTCCGGAATGAAGATTTTTTAATAAAGCGATTTTATTGAAATTTGGCCAAATTAACCTGAACATATTCTAAAACGATATGCCAAATTATACCAGGATCGATCCATTTTTCATAGGTCCCGTATAAACACTCTTCCAATAAAATAAACGTTGGTATTGTAATAAAAATTGGTTAAATCAAGGTAAATGTAAACAAAAATCGATGTACGAAATTTCACTAGGATCGAGGATTCTCGTATAACGTCTACAGGAAAAATTCCTTTTTGAACGCAGTAATCCTGAATGTTAGTACCTACATACGAGGGTGGTTCATTAATTTTTTGGTTAATTAATGAACCACCCTCGTGATTTATTTTGGTTATCTTACACTTATAACCAACAATATGCATGTAACTTCTTTGTTGATTTGTAATGTAGTGGTTGGAAACTTTGCTAAGTTTTTATTACCTCTATTTCCCTAGGAAGAGGAGTAGCGGGACAAAATGACCCTTCCCAGATGTTTTATTGTTTATATTCTTCGCATTCAATAAAATCGGATTGGTCCGGGAAATTGTACAATTTGTACAAACATTATTTTCTTAAACAAAGATGTGTGACAAACTTCCAGATCTCTGGAACACATTTGGCTATAGTTCACAAAGATTCTTGCCAGAATTGGTTATTTCATTTTAATTTATATGCGGAAGGTATATAATATGCTGAGGAGAAATTTCTAAATTTTTCGGGTTCGAACCAGAGAGATGACGAAAAAGTGAAATATAATCGCTACAATTAATTCTGCAAATAACTAATTTCAATTAATTAATTTTACTCTCAATTTAATTTAACCAATTTCATTTCCCTTGAACCGATTAACATTCAATATCCATCGAATATCGAAAGAGATTAACGTGATAAATTAATTGCGAATATTTGCATTCACCATGAAATAGTTGTTAATTAATTTACGTTTATCTGCGTTTTTTAATCATCATTATAAAATGTTGTTGTTGCTTTTGCTTTTTTATCATAAAAAGATTTAATATTTCATAATTTATATTTACACATTAATCAAACAAATAAATAAATAAATATACAAACACATACATACTCACACATACATACGTATTTGTATTAAAATATTAAATAAGAATTAAAAAGCAAAATATAAATCAATAATTATTTTCTTTTTTCAGATTAAATAAAAAGTTATATAAATAAAATAAATAAATAAATAAATTAATAAATAAATAATTCCTTATTTAAACAAAAAAGACTTAAATCAATGATAATTTTTTGCTTAAACCTGAATTTCAATTACTTTTCTAAAAGATAAATATTTGTTTATTAAAATTTCTTTAAATTCACCCATTTTTATACCCTCCACCACCATAAGAGTATATTTACTTTGCCATTCCTTATGTAACACCAAGAAGGAATCATCTAAGACCCCAAAAATATATATATATTCTTCCACCAAATCAAAATCAGAGTCGATTCAGCTATGTCCATCTGTCTGTTGGAAACATTACCTTATTACCCTTATAATAACCGTTCGCTTTAAATGAAACTTGTCTACATTTTTTGTCGTTGTCCTAAGCAGTTTCCTGTTCAAAACCAGCTTAATCGATTTATTACCAAAAATTATAGACCGATATATGAAACAACCTGAAAATTCCGGAAAAAAATTTTAAATTTTTTCAACAAAGAAAAAATTAAACTTAAATAGAATTAGTCCATGGCATACAGTGTTATGTCCTTCAATATAATATGAATCATCGAAATCGGATCAAAAGAGAAAAAGTTACAGACGAAAATATTCGAAATTTTGAAATCCGTCAAAATTAGTCACAGTTCCGCAGATAATCACATATATTTACTTTTATATTAAAATTAAGTCTAAAAAACAACATTGTACTGAAGTCCATTATTTAACCTACCTCCTCATAAAAAGGGCTTCTAAATATTTAGCCCTTAAAACACTTACATACAGACAATTCTGTTGAATTCCAATAATTCTGTTGAAAATTTCATACACTTTAATAATTTTTCTCGGTAAATATTCTGTATATACGGCCCTCTCGAGCTTATAATTCCTAATATAGCATTTGTTGAAATCAGAAAGGTTTCTCAAGTTTTACTAATCGAATTCGATACTGTAGCTAGCGAATTCTCTAATTGTCCTAAAACTTTCAAGAACTGTATTCAAAATGTGGGTAAGACTAGGAATAAGACCTTCTTAAGGTACTGTTTCACTGAACAATGGATGGATAAGATCAGAGGAGTGGTATGGCCCATACAAAACAAATATTATTAAATATTTAAAGAACTATAACAGCGAAAGTTCTCAAATTTGGCCCTAAAAACTTTCTTAATTCTCGTTTTTATCAAACAAAATGTAGAACGGATAAGTTCAATGGAGAGAGGTACCCCCCTCCCATTTCGTTCCAAATTTAAATTACTAATAATCTATTTAAATCGTCTACAACACTAATGATTGCAACGTCTATTTGTATGTAAAAATTTTATTGAAAACTGTTATGGTATTTTTTTTTTAAATGTCAAACGAATTTGACAAATGTTGGTCCATATTTTGTCATATCTCTGTCTCAAATATATGTTATTAATTCAAATAATTGTGGTTCATATTTTGCCACTTTGTCATTCTCCTTTACCGGAAAACGGTCTTGAGCTCGAAAAACTCTAAGATATGAAGCAATTTTATTGAAAACCTTTATTATTACTTTTCTAAATGTCATAAATATATGTTACTATATGAAGAATATCGATCCATATTTTGCTATAGCTCCCATATAAACCTCCTTCCCGGAAATCGGTTTGGAGCTTATAATTTTTTTACAAATGAAGCTTTTTTATTGAAAAAGATCATGACTTTTTCTAACTGTCTTAAATATATGTCATTTAGTTGAACAATATCAGTCTACACTTTGGTGTAAAACCCCTTCCCGGAAAAGAGCACAATTTTGTTGAAATTTAGTACAATTATTTGTTAGAATATAGTCAAACTGTAACTTTTTTGTCTCTTTCCCGGAATAAAGCTTTTTGTTTAAAATATTCTTATATATTCAAATTTGTATTAAACAAATAACATTATTTTTTAAATAAAAATGTCCATTAAAAACTTTGCTTGGAATTTTAAAAATATATTCCAATACTTCGCAATACCTTCAACTCATGCAAATGCTTCCAAATATTAGCTGTGGAGGGTATTCAAGATTCGTCGCAGCCTAATGCAGCATTCATACTTGTTTATTCCTATTAATCTCAGACAATAAATATTTTAATATTCCCTTTAGACAATCTTGTTGTGTAAAATATTAAAAGTCACCAACCAAAACCATAGACATTTCCGGAAAAAAAGAGAAAAAAATCAAGGCATAAGATAGAGAAGAAAAAAATTATTATGCAAATCCAAATGTTTGTCTGTTGACAAAACAAGACAAATGTGTTATTTTATGACAATTTTGATTTATTTTAAATAAATTTGTTTGTAGTCTGGGATTTTTTTCCTCTCTTTATTTTTTGTGTTATCTGCAACAACTAGTGTTGAACATGTGGTGCAACTACCGAATAACTTTGTTTATGTTAAGGATTTTTAAAAAAATAAAGTAACATTTTATATTTCATATTCAATTTTACTATATATGATAGAAAATTGTTGTATCTTCTACCAGCAGAGAAATGATATTTAACTCTTTTTGGAATATTCCATGAAAAATGTTCTATGTATACACTGAAGGATATTTCTATTCCTCTATTAATACTCTACACCACCGTAGGTGTTTGGGAAGTTATGCGTTTGTGTAGATGTTTATAAGGGCAGAAAAAACAATAGTATACCGTTCGACTCAGAATTGTTTCCTGAGTCGATTTAACCATGTCCATCCGGCTGGCTGTTCATATAAAGCTTGTTCATGAGGTACAGATCGCAGTTTTGAAGAGATCTTAATGAAATTTACTGCATAATTTTCTAATTTAATCGATAAATTTTATAAAGTCATAAAATGGAAAAAGCCAAAATGAGGAAGAACAAATGGAATGGAAAAATGTAATTTTCTCTGGCGGAAAAAAATAATTTAGACGGCCCTGACTCATAATCATGTCTTCGGCACGATTTGAGATCAATCGATGTTAAGATGTAATTTCGGCGGTTATGTGTGCTATGGTTTCGATAGCATTTATCGTTGAAAAAATAGATGAAGATGGCATATTCCAGTAATATAAAGCTGCGGTTCATGTTTCAAAACAGTCATGGTTTAACGAAGACATCACACCTCTGTTGGACTTAAATCTAAGGGAGAACTTGTGAGGTTTCATGGCACATAAGGTTTATTTAAATAATGTCCAAAAGAAGCTAAAACTAAAAACAAGAAAAAATGCAACATTCGACTATGGCGAATCTTCAATACCCTCCACCAAAAATGCGTGTGAAATAAATACAAAAATATTGTAATACACACACAAATACACTTACAAATGAATCAAATATATATAAGTTTTTCTTAAATGGACCATTGAAACATTTAATGAGTCACAAAATTAGTTAAATTTTTCGCTATAACTCTATTGAACCGATTTTGATAATTTCTACGATAGTAATGAAGTCTATATAACTTAACATTATTGCAAAATTTCTTTATTGATTGTCGATTGAACTTAGAGATTATCTGAGATATCGGTCTATATTCTCTTTTATACTAAAGCGATTTTGCTGGTTTCAAATAGGAAACTTTTTAATACTACAACAAATACTAAGGCCAGATTTCATTATGCTGTATCAATTATTGTGGACGTAAGATTGCCAACAACAGACAGACAGACGGACAGACAGACAGACAGACATGCAGATGGACAGACTGACCGACAGACAAACATAATGTATACATTATGGGGACTGAAAATATTTCTTGTTAGTGTTACACACGAAATTACCTGTGCTGTTGGGGGTATAATAAAACAAGATAAATACGAAATTGATTTCGGTCTTCTTAAAAAATCTATGCCAGATCGCATTTTTTAAGAATTTCATAACAGAATATCATCCGGTGATTAGTAATAATGCTATAGCGGCAAAAACTCAAATGCGTTTATAGGAAATATCAATATTAAAATGAAATACAATTAAAGTTTTAACTCAACCGAATTGTAAATGAATTTTCACCTGCGTTTATAGGAATATGCAGCAGTGTATAAATACTAATTGTACTACACACAGAAGAAAAAACGAATACACCTTCATTTGACCGCAGCGAATCTAAAATGTCCTCTTTCACTTTCACAGAGCGATTTTAAACACCATTTTTTTAAATAACTCTCAAACTGTTAGAGATATTTTTTAACTGATCAGAGGTATTTAAGGGGTCAAGACAAACAAGAACTGTGACAGATGCATTTTTTGTGCATTTTCTAGTCGAAATGAAAGTATTGTTAATTTTTTTTTAAATCCCTTAACTGACAGCTTCAATTTGCAGTAATGTTTTTGTAGGAATTTTTTTAAGGAATCTGGCTAACACTTTTAAAAAATTCCAGGACCAATATTAAGTCCCTTGATTTAATAAAACTAAAACAGGCAAGAATCGCAGTGCGAATCGTTTATACCTTCCACCGTTTCATTTTAGAGAAATTTTAACGAATTAAATTAAATTGAAGGGAACATGTCTAATTTGGAGCTACAGCGTTCTCTAATTATTAGGTTGACAATTATAAAAATTTTTTGTGCAGAATTTCACTACACATATATAAAGCACATATCTAAGTCAAGACCAAAATTATAATTATTTTCTTGAAAATACTTCTTATGTTAAAATAAATGTGTATATGTGACGAATTTCAAATTAAGACCTATATGACCCACTGATTTTGAGGCATTTAAAAATTTTTAATATTTTGCCTATAATTTTTCTATTGATACGGTTTTTATGATTGTGCGAAGACGAAGTACATTCGGCTGTATATTATGATAGAATTCTAAATTTTATTGCTGACTCAGATATCGGTATACAACTTATTTGCTAATTTTCTGGCTGGTTTTAAATAAGAAACTTTATACAACAATAAAAAATGACACTTTTTTAATTCGAACTAATACTTTAGACTTGAAAAACTTTCCAACAGACAGACAAACGGATGGACTTAGCTAATTTGACTCAGATTTTGATTTGATGCAAGAATACATTTATATGATAATGTATATATACCCTCATCATCACTTTCGGTAGTGGAGAGTATAAAAATAATATACGGGAAAACTTTTCCTTTAAGTGAAACAAATTCCCTCTCATGATTCGGTTGGGTTAGATTAGAAGGGTAAGTGTTAAGATTCTTAAACCGGTTAGTTTGACACTGCCACTCGGAGACGCTTATGGTCCATTGTGATCCCTTCTAGTCTGCTAGCTGCAATTAAATAGAAATAAAGGAAAAAAGAATAAAGAATGAAGACAGTAAAGAATTAGATAATGGAACAATATATCGAGAAATGGCACTCCAAACTATTTACGAATCCTATCTATTACTATAGATAACCATGAATATCGACTAGTTTCTCGAACTAAGGAGAACCTCTATCTACGGGATTGCAGACTTGCACAGTGACACCAAATATGCTCCGCTGTCTAATCCGTCTCGCCACATATCCTGCAAAATTCAGGGGTATCTCCATTCCAAAAATGCAACCTTTGCCTAAAGAGTCCATCACCCGTTCCTTCCCATTTCCCTCAAAATTAACTTTTCGTTAAAAATTCTCTCCATTTGATATCACTATATGAAATAGTGAAGCAAATTTCGTCAAGAAATCTTAAAAACCTGTACATAGATCACATCAACAGTCAGTCAGATGGACGATTGTTCGGAAATTTTCTACCTGTTACAAACATCTGTATAGACGCATTATACCCTTATTACTTTGGACGGTGAAAGGTATGAAAATGAGAATCTCAGCCATATTGTCAGTTATGTACTAAATTTTTTTTATATTGGATATTTTATATATCATATAATCCTTGGATTATTGTATATATTATATATCCTTCTATATAAAATGCTAAAAATCTTTAAAAATCAATTTTTTATGATAATAAATAGTATGTAGATTCCATAACACGTGTTATCTTATCCTACACGAGAATAAAAGGTGAACGCAAAACATGCCATTGCCGAAGCTTCAAATGGATCCACTTTCCCAAAAAGTCCTCTGCAATCATCGTGTTAAAAGTCCATGCCTTTCAAAAGTTAAAGAATTATTTAAAAAATTGATGCTGCCCTGATACGGAATCAGAAGATTATAACATCTAGTAAATATTAAGCGTGTAGTCAAGTTTTGAACCTATCTCAGTCATAAACTTTCCACACACATATTATGAAAACTTTAAATACACAAAATTTACGAATTTTCATTTATTTTCATAATTTTTTTAAAAAATATATAAAATAGGATGTGTGTATATATGTATGTATGTATGTATGTATGTATGTATGTATGTATGTATGTATGTATGTATGTATGTATGTATGTATGTATGTGTGTATATATGTATGATGTATGTATGTATGTATGTATGTATGTATGTATGTATGTATGTATGTATGTATGTATGTATGTATGTAACGTATAAACTCTAAAACGGCTGGACGAATTTTGTTGAAATTTTCATTGAACAATTCCAATATACCCGAAAATAAACATATGCTATAAGAAATTCCGATAGGACCAGGGCGAGGGCGATACGAAGCAAATATTGATAATCGAATATCTAAAGAACTGTAATTAACTTTCTCAAGTAAATTATTTTACTGGAAAAAAGAACTTAGCACTGATAAGACCGGAGTGAGGAGTACCGCCCATTCAAAACTAATATTGATGATTGGGATATCTTTAAGTAAGGAACTTATTTCCAACGTTACATTTCTCAAAGGAACTGTTTCACTAGACAAAACGTAGATCAATACAAAGCAATATTGATTATTCGAGATATGTAAAGATATAACTAGTTTCTTAGGAACTGTTTTCTAACAGAACAGTGACGGATAGGACCAGGGGAAAGGGTACCATATAAGCAAATACGGTTATCGAATATCTAACGCTATTACATTCCTATTTAAATCGCATGATAATAAAATACTAATGTTTGTTTAGAACCAGCATCGTCCTGAATTTTTGTTATTATTATAATTTTTTTTTAGCAAAACGAAATTTGCCGGGTCTGCTTGTTAAAAATATTTTTTCAACAAAACATTTTCAACACCAAAATAACACAAAAACAATGAAATACTGAAATAACAACTACAACAAAAAAGAAAGGAAACTTGAAAATATTTCAAAAGAAAACTGATACAACTTTCTTTTCGAAGTTTAATCGAGTGTAGAAATTTTATAGTTAAATTTAACAAAAATTTTATTCCGTTGAAAAAAAGTTGAAGTTGTAACATTTTCCTCAAACATACACGAGTAAATAAAAATAGTTTTGCTAAAGAAACTCATTCAAATGGAAATTTCGAACTTTTGTAAAATATAAACAAATAAGAATGATATATATTTGGTTGCGCCGATTCTTGAATACCCTACATCACTTGCATCATGTACGCATTTGCATGAGTTGAAAATGTTGCAAAGTATTGGAACGCATTATTGAAATTCCTACAAAACCAACGTTTTTAATGGTCATTTTTATTTAAAAAAAATAATACTGTTAATGAAAGGAATATCCTATACGAGGGGTCTTACATTAGAGCTGTAGCAAAATGCAGACTGATATTGGTCTAATCAATAATGTATATTTTAAACAGTTCAAAAAACAGTATTGACGATTTTCAATAAAAGAGCCTCATTTACAAAAGCTTTATGAGCTCAGGAACGTTTTCCGGGAAGGGGATTTATAATATAATAAATATGGGCCGATACTGTAGTATTTGTATTTATGACAATTAGAAAAGTAATAATAACGATTTTCAATAAAATTGCTTCATATCTAAGAGTTCTATAAGCTCAAGATCGTTTTCCGGTAAAAGGCCTTATATGGGAGCTATGACAAAATATGAACCAAAATTATTTAAATAAATAACACATATTTGAGACAGTTTGACAAATTATTGTATCTTATTTCAATTAAATTGGTTGCTGTTTAAATGTTTATAACTTCAAAACCATATTTCGTGAGCGGCATTTCCATGAGAGCTATAGCAAAATTTGGACCGATATTTGTCAAAAGACATGTAACATGTATATATGATATTAAAAAAATATCAGGACTGTTTTTAGTAAAACTGTTGCGTTTATAATTGTTTAATAAGCCTCAATCCGTTTCCGAGAAAGGACCTTATATTGGAGCTATGCAAAATATGAACCGATATTGGTCAAATCAAGGGCATTTATTTATGATTGTAAAATGACTGTGCTAAATTTCAACAGAAGAGATCTATATTAAAGGTTTTTGTAAGCTTAAAACCTTATTCCGGAAGGGGCTGTGATAAAATATTGACCGATATTGGCCAAAAAATTATTTTGCCGAAATTCAATATAACTGGTCCATATTTTAGTTTTTTATAAGGTTAAATCCGGGTAGAACCCTTCTATTGGAGCTAGTTCAAATAATGAAACCAGCGCTATCTAGTTTTTAAGGTTTTATATATATATATATATATATATATATATATATATATATATATATATATATATATATATATATAGAAAAGTGTATATATATAGAAAGCACCTAAAAATGATCTTTAAAATTATGGGGTGCATCAAAATTTTGAATATTTTAGCCTACAATTTTTTTCGCTTTTGATCCGATTTCGAAACTTTGAAGTTGTCTCAGATATCGGTCTGTAATTTGTCTCTAATTGATCGATATTACTGGTTTTTAAATAGGATAACAACAAACAATTTGGCCAAGTTTCATTGAAAACGGAAAATTATTCTAGGCCAAATCGATTCAGATTTTGATTTGATGCAAATATAAATATACCTTATGGAATCTTTGATAATTCCTTTTTGATGTTACACACGGAATAATAAAGTTAATATACCCTCATCACCACTTGTGATGGTGTAGGGTTTAAAAACAATAAAACTAAAATTATTTTGTTTATTTCTTAAAATTAAGTTAAAAATATATAATAACTTTAATTCTTCCAGCAATTTTAAAAATGACCATATGTCGTTTTCCATTTATATTAAATGTATTTAGCAAATAAATCAAATACTTAACATTCATTCACTCATCATTTGCATCATGATGTTAATCCTTCGTTTCTATATTTATCTGCAAGATTCAATTCTAATTTTGAATATCATTATCTTCTATTGACAATCATCCATATCAAAAACTATTGCTGCCATTCTATGTTCGTCTTTGTTAATCATACTTAAGTATGTAAATTGTAAAATAGTATTTGAAATTCAATCACTCTGATTATCACTTTCAAGTCATCTGTCATTTTAAGACACACTCATACACATACCAACAAACTCGTAAAGCAGTAGCTTTTCTTTAGATACACGCACACATACATATTGATGTAAATCCATATCTTCAATATCATACTCAATGTGCCATTGGGGATTTTGTTGGTTGGTTTATAGCTTGGTTTGTTGAATGGATATATGGCTGACTGGCTGACATGCCCAGATACCATCAAATCAGTTTTAATATTCTTCAAACGTAACCGAGCTCTTTGGGGGAAGAGGTGGTGGTAATACTCATAGATATTGCATGGACACATAGATACCTCCAGTTGCATTCTCTTATTGCACGTACATTCTGTTAATTGCTTTTCAAACTTCCACTCATAGACATCAATTACACAGATTATGATTATCATTATTTGTATCTTCATTTTCATTTTAGTTGGCAATTGAACCCTCCCAAAATGTTTTAATGAGTCTAATAGAGGATATATTTTAAGATTAAGAAGATTTTGTCATGAAGATGAAGAGATTTTAAAATTAATATTGAAGTTTGAAAATTTTATAATTTATTAATGTGAAAGGATAATTGTGCACAGTGGGGCAATATTGATTTTCTTTTAGAGAAATATATTTATTTTGAGTGACTGGTTGGATTTAAGTTTTACAAGACGATTACAGAAGAGTGCTGTATCAGAAAATTTAAATGAAATTGACACAGGTATTCCATGGATGGAGATATGGTCTCATAAAATAGAAAATCTCTTGCAATAATTCTTTCGAGGATTTTTCTTTTTCTTTTGATTTCAAATATATCACTTTCTCAAAACTTTTGAAGGAGCTTCGAATTATTTAGACTTCAATATCCAAAATTTTTTCCAGACTTTCAGTTTACTATAAATTATAGAGTTTCTAAACGATCTAATTTTGTGTTTTATATACCTTGTGAACATCCATTGCATAATGCATATTACGTTCATAAAACATAAAGTCGTTTTTCAATCTAATCTATAAGACTCTTATTGGTAATGCAACAGTATCTAAGAAGTGAAACGTCCTCACAGCGATTTTGGTTTAAACTCCTGCAGACTGAAGAGCTAAAACCATCTCTAAACCAATATCGTGTCGAGTATTTCTTTTCACATCTTTTGATGTTTTTTTTTTGATCCTGTGTTACCAAACTAAAGTGCCTGGAAAAGAATATGCTCTACCTGTATATAAAATGCTCAATAAGGATAAAATCAATTAAAAAATTATAAGCAATAATTTTTATCTACTATGGCTCCAAACAATGGCAAAGTTAAACGTGAATATCGTTAAACCCATATAGATACTCAAAGACTGCTGATTATATGGAAACAAACACTTGAGGGTCCAGCCTCTCAAACTCCCATAAACATGGTTAATTCAATACATATTTCTGCTTTAAAAACAAAGATAAAAGAGAAGCGATTTACAATGAATAATAATAGGATTACTTTCCTTATTTCCATCCCTTGGTCTCTTATAACCAGCAGCCCACAACTGAATATGTATATTTCATAAGCTGAATCCTTCGCAACTGTGAAATATGGAAATAATAACAAATTTGATTTAACATATTATTCAGTTTCTAGAAGATAATTTAAGACTCGTGAGAGAAAAGTAGTTTTTATTATGTAATTCTGACTCCACAAACTGCATAGTCGCTGCATTATAACAGCCTGTTGATAAATCTCTCTGCAGAAGTACGCTTACTCCAAAAGTATTATCTCGAATCTCTCTCTATGATGAACACTCACACTAATGGTGAAAACTATTTCTTCCTTTATCTCGTCATTGCGAAAGTGACCATTATGCAATGTCCTACTGATACCGAAATCAGTACCCTACTGATAATACAAGCAGCCATCTCGCATGCGCTGCCTCATATAACTTTATTTCAAAGTTGCACTTGAAATGAATCAAAAACTCAAAAAAATATTGAAGTCGACTCCTTTACAGCCGCAAAGTTTAAAACCATCATTTGCCACCATTACCAGAGAATATCCCATCAAAAAGGTTCTTGAACCAAATTTACAAGGTTTAGTCCCGAATTCGTGAACAACCATAGTCATATATGATCCATATCTGCATGAACCCGTACGCGTGTCTGTTATCAAAGTGGTTATCAAACTAAGAATTTAAAAAATTGTACGGATAAATTGCCGTTCCGCTAGATCCTGCCAGTCCTTAATTTTTAATCAAAAAAATAAATTTCATAAAAGCTTTATCTGTAATTGAGGTTCCAAGGTTTTAACCATTAAGTTGCTCTCATTAGATAATATTTGCGACAAAACTTCAAAATTCACACTGTTAAAATTCTGTAGATAATCGAAAAAATATTATTGCTTTGTGTGAGGTAGTGCCTTCTCCTTGGTTCTATTGACAAAAACTGTAGTCTATGTATTTTTCCAGGCATATATAGGAGCAAATTCCAAAAAATTAGTTGATTATGCTTTAGTGAAGATGTTTGATCCAAAGATACGACCACATAAATCATTTTTGAACTTTAGAAGTAACTTTTTGATGTTCAAAATGAGGTTTAAAAGGGAAGAAATAATTCATATAAGCAAATCAGAATTTTAACTAACAAAACGAAGTATAAGAAGTGTTATTTCTTACACACTAGAGCCCCGACTTGCGTCGTTAAGGCGGACGGGAGAAATGCGACGGAAATTGAATAAAATTTTTCTATATAAATGGACGGAAATTTAATTTATTGGGGAAAATATTCAAAACAAGAAAAACAACTTTTTTATTTTTGATAAAAAACAAGTTAAATCAACCGTTACTGACTTCGAAATCATCAGAATTTCCGTTATTACTTATGCAGCATTTTGTTAACGTCGTAGTAAATAAAAAGTTCTTAATTTTCGCTTATTTGATCATGTATCCAAATTGAAAGAAGGGACTAAATTTTAACCAATAAGAGATTTCTTGCTTTAGTATCTTGTTTAAATTGGAGTGGCATAGCAATTTCAGGTAATTGATTTATTTTATTACCGTTTCTGTTGCAAATTGTACTTAATGTTGTAGATGCTTGTCCAAGAACTTCTCCTAAACTTACAACCTTTTCTACTGATTTAAACGTTTTATTACATTTAATTTTAATTAGACCACTTTATTCTTGCCATAACCACAATGTTGCAGCAAAAATTTAGCTGTTTTTAGCGACGCAAATTGATCCGACGCCACTCGGGTCAAAACGAAGCAAATCGGACCGACACAATTTGAAATAGCAACGACGCAAATCTAATTTTTCCAGTTCTTTAAAAGTGACTCAAATCGAAACAATGCAAGTCGGGGCTCTAATGTACCTCGTTTTGAAATTTTGATTTTCACAAACAAAAGTCCTAAAATGAGTTATGTTGTTTTTCCTTTTTGCCACTGATATCCCTTAAATCCTTTTATTAGTTCCTAATAATTCATCTAATGATCAAAAGTTTTGGCATTTAATTATTGACAATATCTACTGTCAGTTTCCAATTCCAACCACATACAGTTTTCAACAATTTTAATTTAAACTTTATGACAAATCCGAATTTGAATTTTCTATTTTTATAACTTTCTATTTTCTTTTATACATAAATTTTGACAATTTTGAAATCTGAAAACTAAAAAGAAAAAAACAAAAATTTCCATTGTTGCCATTTTTTACAAATAACAATTTTTCATTTATTTTGAAAAAGAGGAAAAACACAAAAAAACAACTTCTTATAAAAATTTCCAAAGCCTGTCGAAGTTGTAATTTCAAAAAATGTTTCCAACATTTCAAAATGGCAGATATAAGAGGATTTTTATTATCTTTCTGAAAGACCAAAGTTTTCTATTTTGTATTGTATGCATTTTCTAAAAAAACAACAACAGCAACAACAACAATAATGGATAAACATCTTTTATTAACATTCATTCGTAATATTATAGTTATAATACCCTACACCATCACAAGTGGTGAACTTAACTTTCTCATTCCTTGCGTAACGCTAAGAAGAAATAATCTAAGTCCTATTGATCTTTATCAAATAAAAATCTGAGTCGAATTATGTCTTTTTGTTATTGAAACTTACACATTCACACTAATTGTGAAATATAAATAAAACTTAGCCTGATTATTTTTTATAGAAAAATGTTCTGTTTAAAACTAACAAAATCGGTTTAGTATATCAAAAGAAATATACCGATATCTGAGGCAACCTCTAAATTCAAATTATCAATTATATATTTACACTACATAATAAAATGATGACATTATATTAAGTTATATGTTAAGTAATTATCGTTCCAAAAAGAATTTCAAAATCGGTTCAGCAGAAAAAAGTTTATTGTTCTTATGTTATATTAAAAGAAAACTTTTTTATTGTATACGCGAGTGTATGTGTGAGTATGTATATATGAAACATAACATATTTACTTAACACGCATGTGTGATCGAGGGTATTAAGGATTCGGCGTAGCCGAATACAGCATTCTTAGTTATTGTTATGGTTGTTGTTGCTGCAATGTGTTGTGCAACAGGATTTTATTGTGATGTATACACACATAAATATAGAACAGGACTCTTATAAAAACCCAGAGAGATGAAGATAAGTTTATGTATGAATGTAATTTTGTGAAATTTTTAACTTTTGTTTACAGTGTTTTTAATAAAATATATGAACTTTTGTATGCAACTGTTATGGGGGCATAAAAAGGGGAAGGATAACTATGCATATTATGAAAGAATTATAAAAGAACGGAGATCGAAGAGATTAAGATAAGTTTTATTTGACTTTGTTTTGGATCAAGTTACCTTTGTAAAAAAAGTTCGCACTTAAAACTTTGTTCTACAAAAATTTGGCCAAACATTCAAAGATCCAATGCTATTAAGCAACACCGGAAGAACTTGTCCGTTGATGGAAAACATATATCAGATAAAAAGAGTGGACTGCATAAAACAAAGAAAAAACAAGTAAAAACTTATAGCCCGTCAAAACTGACTATCTTACACCCTACACCACATTTGTTTTCTAATTTATGCTAAAGAGAGCTGCCCGGTTAGCTCAGTATTCGGTCTATTTGGAACGAAAAATTAAAGTTTATGTACGTTTAAAAACATAAAAGGCTCATAAAGTTCCTGTCTGGAATATTATTGAAAATATAGAGGCCAATAAATGAGCACTAATTCTGGAATCAATTTTCTAAGAAAAAATTTTTTCGTATAATGGATAACGAAACGCATGTTTTGTAAAGTTTTCGCAACATAATTTTAAAAATCCATATGTTGCTGATGATAAATATTTAAATAGTACAAAGATCTTGGTATGGCAAGCAATATACCATTGCGGCCAAAGAAGCCAATCACTTGTTACAACAGACTCTATAAATACCAAACTTTACATCAGGAAATGCAAGAAAGCAACTTTTTTCACAAGATATTAAATCATACGTAACTACGGTAAACAAAACCAATAATGGGGCATTTTTACCAAGAGTGGCAAAGTCAGTGAAGAGATATTGGACTCTTGTAAAAAAAATTGGAGAGAACAAAAAGGTGTCGAAAAGTGCGATTTTTATGTTTGAGTAAACCTTAAAATTTCATCACGAGCGATTAAAACTATAAAAATACTTGTTTTTTTAATTGTAATAATTTCAATCAAATCAACAACTGTAAGTTTAGCGATTTAGTTTTTATACACATATACACTTAACCAAAAATAAATATAATGTAAAGAGTGTAGAATAGAAGAACAGTAGGTTAAATAAAAGACAACGAAACCTTTATTCATCATAACGAACATTTTCTTCAATTTTTCGTAAATTCTTTAAATTGACGAATTATAAATTAATACATAAAATATGAAGGACAAGAGGAGTACTCCCCATACAAAGCCAATATCGATTATAGAATATCTTAAAAACAATGACTTCATTTAGAAACGGTTTTTCTGGACAAAATGTAAGACGGATAGAATCAGAGGAGAAATAGCCTCATACAAAGCAAATATTTATTATCGAATATCTAAAGATCTACTAAAGCAAGAATTTGGTCCCAATTACATTTTTAAATGCAGGAAAATTTTTGTGCCACAAAGCGCACCAGGTAAACACCAGTTTTAGATAATAATTTAATAACGTAATAAGCAACTAAAAATAGTGTAATGCCGTTTTTAAAAGTTGTTTCATATATTTTTTTGTATATTTGAAGAAAATTCTTCAATTTAAAGAAAAATAAATGTTAATTAACACCTTTTTTCGTTAAAGTTCTACGAAAATTTTACACTAATATTTCCTACGATATTTGGTTCAGTGTGTGTATGTTAAGGATTTTTTCATTTCATTCCTTATTATATGACTTGAAAAAATTTCTTGCTTTTCTCGAAACTTACACAAAAAATGCCCAGTAGTTCTAAAGTTGCAGATTTGTTTCCAAAAAACAGCGTTTTGGAATCGCTGTAAGATATTTTTTAAAGGAAGACGTATACTTAATATTTCGTATTATATATCACTTATGTCTAATATTATAGAAAAATATTAATCATACGCTAACAATACGAAGTAAAAATGTTACAATGTAATTGAATACTTTTTAACATAATTTATAATTTTCTATTATATTTCATGTAAATATTTCTTTTAAAATACTTCTTAGCATACTTCCCCTCTTAAGCCCATCAAAAAGATACAATCGTCTTAACACACACAAACAATCATATATTCACTTACAACAAAAGATAAATGTATAGTAATAAACAATACAAAGCAAAACAACAACAGCAGCAACAAATAAATCAACAATAACAATAATAAAACTACTGAAAATAGCAACCAACTACATTCAACAACGAAATATATGAAAGCAACTAAAAACCAGAATGTTTTATTATAATTTGCCACAGTAATAAAATGCAAAAAACATATGCTACATACTATACTTATTTACCAGTCTACTCTTACAGAGAGTAATAAAAATAGGAAATAAAAGGAACAATAAAAACAACCAAAATCCCATATTTCATGCACACTTAGCATCAAAGTAACACAATAAATTGAATCACTGAGAATAAGGATTTAATAGAAAAAGGATTTCTTGGTCAAAAGGGTAAAGTTTAGAAGAAAACTTTTAACAATCAAATCTGACAAAGAAGTAAATATAAATATTACTGAGAAATTACTTAAATGATATTAAAGAAAAATCAAGAAGAGTTTCAGATATAATGGAGATTATCTTCCAATAACATAAATTTGTTATATGGAAAAGTGGGAAAGATTTTAGCGTACAATATAACAAAAGGAGGTGGGTAAAAACGAGTCAATGATCTATCATTTCTTAATATCAGATATTTATTTAAAACTTTTGTGTCTCACTAATATAAACGTACTACTGATAAAAAGCATAACATTTATATGGCCCTATGTGAAATAATGGACCGACCATAACCAATTTCAAAAGGCATCGTCCTTGATTTAATGCAACCAGTCTTTGAGTCTAAATTATTTAATATTTCGCTTAAAACCTCCGCATGTTTTGGGCTAAAAATATTTAATTCCCAGTTTAGTGAACTCAAAGAACCCGTTTTTTAAATCCGGAAAAAAAGGAAAAGCTGAATTGATAGCCCCCGTATTATTTGTATCCAAAGTATATATACTGTGTTGTTAGTAGACATCTTCTCGTATACCCCTTCAAAATTATGATAAAATTTCATAGCTTTGAATAGTATTGCGATCTTATAAATAAACAGATTTGTTTGTATTATAGTTCAATGAAAGCCTGGAATCGAACCTGGTTAACCTTAGTAAAACCTCATCATAGAAACAAAACTGTTTAACTGGTTTAATTTTCTAAACTCTGTATGTTAACGTATAAGAGTCCAAAAGTTAATTATTAAGTCTTTGCCATTCTCCGATTATTTTGTTTGTGATAATTACCACAGCTGATCCGGCAAAATGTTTACCGCAGCGACAATGTATTGACTAATTACCACGTTTAACTATTACCACAGATTTTGCCATAGAGTCTTCATAATGACTAAAATTTAGTAAACTGAATTGTTTATTATTAAGAAATATTGTGTTATTATACAGAATAGATTTAAGTCCGTAATGCTGGTAATAAAATATAACAAAATATATTATTAATCGATAAAAGATATGATAAATATATTTTATCTGTAACTCCCAGAAAGAATTAATTAATCGTGTTAAATCAAACTATTTCATCCAACGACAAAACCACATAACAGTTTTTCAACAATATCAATATCGGTTATAAAAGTATTTTGCTGTCAATTAGTTAACAGTGACTCTTGAGGTGGTAACCTCATTCCAAGAACATATTTGTTTGATCTGATGAAGGGGTTTATAATCAACACATAATTCTCTTGATTATCTTTTGTTGAGTTCTATATAAGATTTTAGCACTAATAAGTATCATAATGTATCCAAATAACCAAAAACCATTTGAAGCTAAACTGACTCCAATTTGTATCCTTCAAGCATATTTTCCAACATGGTCGGGTATTATGTGCTTATGCTGGTGTTTGTAACATATGAGTGTTATACCCACCTTAAAGTATACCGATCTACTCAGAATCAATTTCCTACCATTAAAAGTTATGAACACTCTACAAGTCGCCATTTTAGAGATAACTAGATGTAATTTTTTCTTGTTATTATTTTGGGTCAAGGGCAAAGTTTATTAAAACTGCTCATGTTCGGTCCAATATTTCGGACAATTTTCATGAAAATGTCTTCCAAAATGAAATTATAATCGCATGAAACTCACATATATGAGGATTAACTCAAATACCAGATGTCCAGAATTCGTTTCACAAATGATCGTAGCCCACGTACAGATCCACTTCTGAAAATAACTTATCATGAAGAGATACCGAAAAAGTAATCTTTTGATAATTATTCGTATAATGAAAATAATGTTCCAACTTTTATGAAAATCAGTCCATAATTTCCTAGAGCCCTGTATCAGCTTCATTTCTGAAAATCATGCCAAATGACATAACGAACACATAATAATTATATTATAAGAATCATTCTATAGTTTGTTATATCTATGTCATGATGCATTATACAGTCGGTCTTAGCCGACTATTACACTCTTACATGTTTTAACAGCACATTATCAGCATTCTACCTAACTCAATGATTCGGAAGGGTTTTTAATAATAACTTTACTATTATATAACATATTCCTTTGTCTTCCTTATAAAATTATAAGACCTTTCAAAAATTTCTTTAAAACATCAATTTAAATTGTTTAAATTAAAATAACAAATAAATATTTATTTTACAAAACATTTAACAAAAAATTCGTTATTGACGAATTTTGACATTTTTTCTTTAATTCATGCAATTTTTATGAAAAACAAAAATAAAACAAAATCAAAATATTTTAAATAAAAATAATTGTATTCGAACAAAAATTTAATTGAATGCGATTCAAACCATAAATGGTTTGTAGAAAATGTATTCAAAAAATGCACAGACATTCATTCATATATATATACAACCAGTTCAATATGGATATTTAATTTCAGACTACAATACATTTACATATTAAATACATTTACACAGTTTTCATATAAAAATATTGTTAAAGTTGATACCCGGCTTTTCATAACAAAACAAAGGGAACAATTGTCTGAACATTGTTGGATTTAAAATATATTAAACAAAACGAGACTACAACAATGACTATGAAAAATGTAATATAACAGTAATTTTATTGTCGATCGAGCCCGAATATATAATACCCTACACCACAATGTTGGTTGTAATTGGTAGTAACGAAAAAGTAATGAACGACTTCGTATAATTTTATATTCTGATTATTTATTAAGTGTTTAATAGATCATTATAAAAGTAGAATTTATGTAAAAATATGAGAGCTACATAAAATTATGGACCGATTCTCGCATAGTTTTTCACATCGTTTTTAGATTATATATATCTTAATTCAACCAATTTTTATTGCAACGTTTATGTCCTTCAAAGTGATATTTGAAAGGTGGCTTGTATAGGACCTATGAGAAGCAACCGATCCTCGCATAATTGATTAGAATATTATAGGACTTATTTCTGTCAATTTTTTTAAATCTTTTTATATTTAGGACCTTTATGATCTTAAAACCTCATTTTAAGAGAACATTTGTATGGGAGGTACCTAAAATATTGGACCGAACATGTCCTTTTTGAAAAGGCTTCGTTCTTAAGCCAAAATAATAAAACATACCAAATTTCATCAAGATATCTCCAAAGTACGACCTGTAGAGTGTCCACAAAGTATACATGGAAAGACAGCCAGATAGACAGAAAAATAAACATCGTTCATTGGACTCAGAAAGTGTTTCTACGGTACAGTTAAATGGTTTAGTGCCATTTTTTCTGTATGTTACAAACATCAGCACAAACGCATAATACCCCAACTACCTACGTTGGTGCAGGGTATTAAAATAAAACCATACACATGTGTACTTGCACTTGTGTGCATATTTGTATTTGTATGTACGAGAACATTTGTACACGTAATATTACAGTGTTACTTATACAAAAGCAACAACAGCAACAACAAAAACACATTGCCACCTATTAAAATGTTTACAATATTGTGTGTGAATTTTGATGTTTTAAAGTAGTTTTCATATTTGTAACTCTTATTTGATTACATTACGAAAAGTAGACTTAAAATGGAGATAAATCAGAGATGGAGAATTTAAGGAAAATTATATAAAATTAATAAAACTGTATATACATAAATTATTGTATGTATTTCGGTAATTCAGATATTTTCAGATGTAATATTTTTATGAACTTAAACCTTTTTCTGGAGGGACATTTTTATGGGAACCCAGCCATCTACAAATGTATAAAAATCGCATAAAACCGCAAAAATACTTAGAAAAGACTATACCGATTTCAATGAAATTTTACATTGTGAAATTAGACTTGGTCCTAACTTGGACCGTTTTAAACGTACTATATGTAGTTATATATTAACTGATAATCGAATTATAACTTATATACTTTTATAGAAAGAGTCTATTTGTGCGTATCTTATTACACGTCCATATTTTTGACTATTATATGGTTGTGGTACAAAAAATTGTGGTTGTTAGATAACCAACAAAACTCTAACAAAATATAGTGGAGGTACAACAGAATATGGTTGATCCACAACCATGTTATGGTTAGGCAGCATTGAATTTATGCCTCCTTCATAGCGTTACACAAGGAATGTGAATCTTTCGTGACACTTCTTCTTAGCCATTCCTAAAATTTTTCGAAGGTATGTATCGAATTGGCTAATGCCTTGTGTGTGTCAGATACTACAAGATTTTTACTCATTGGTACGCAAAAGTGTATATCAAGTAGAGGGTAGGTCCAAGAACGTAAAATCCAAATTGGAACACCGGGATCGCTTAAAAGGAACATAATTTTCTCTTGTAAGACTTTCTCGAATACAATGGATGTGGAAGTATGCTAACAGGGCTGTAGAAAGAAAGTATCCTGGTCTCGGTATCCTTATATTTTGTGAAATTTTTAAATTCCATCTTTTCATAAGATCGCATTAACAGCACAATTATTTTAATTTGGTTTATGATCGTCAATGGTGTTGGCTGAGAGGCTGTACTTAGATGTAAATAGATTGGCCTTGTTATAAGCACTTCGTGCGGAGGTTTCATCGGCTTTTCTTAAAGGACATTGAGTCTCTACCGGTGGCAAAGCCTCAGCTTTGCTGCTGGTGATCTGTCTTGTTGTCATTGTCGTCTTAAATTTCATTTTTTAAAAAGGAGTTTTTTAATTTTGCAAATAAATTTTTTCTTTAACTTGACTTTTGGAATGTTTACGATCTTCTTTACACAAAATTTTTGAATTTGTGTGAATGTGAATACTAACTTATTTTCTATATTTAAAATAATTTGTTTTGTATGCTTTACCGGATACTTTTGTGATCTTAGATATTTCATAATAGTTACAATTATTAGAAAATGCAAGATAAATCATGCAGAATTCGAGTGGATATGCAGTTTCGTTCGATGCACTGAATTCTTTAATTTTAATAAAGTAGCGTATAAATGATTCGATTAAAATCCCTAAGTCTATTTTCCATCTTTGAATTGCACAGAGAGGATTCTCATACGCAGATTACAAAATTAATTTCAAAGGAATCTTAACAAGATATTTAACTTACAAATCTACAAACATAAAACTAAATTTATAAAATTATACACAGACATTTAGAGTCAACGACACACACACACACACACACACACACAAATAGTTAAGTAGTTACTTTTAACATAAATGTTTGTAAAAATCTCTTTATAAGTTTGTTAACTCAAATATTAAAATTTATCCATTAAGTGCAGCTGAAACTTAAAGTAACAAAAATTACACAAATTTTTCATAACCTCTAAAAATATCTTAATGTCTACCATGAAATAACAATGTTTTTGGAATGAATGCATGTATGACTTCATGCATGACTGTTCATTCAATTTTTTTCTTTATACTCTACACCTCTGAAGGTGGTTGGGGTGTTATGCGTTTGCGTTGATGTTTGTAACATGTAGGAAAAATGTTGTTTTATCCACCTTTAAGTATGTCATTTGACTCTGAATCAATTTCTGAATCAATTTAATCTGTGATTCTATCCGGCTTTCCCTGTAAACGTTGTGAACACTCTAGAGGTCCCATACAAATATTCTCCCAGAATCAAGTTTAAAGCCAAATTATAAGAGGATCCATTACTTTTCATGGGCCCAATACGACCTTCCTTCCAGTTGTTACTTTGAACGTCATTAATGTCACATTAACTTTTTTATTGTAATACAAATTGGTTAAGTTTAGATAAATTTAAATAAAAATCGATGTGCAAAATTATATGGGAATCGATTCATAATTTGTTCTTACTCACATATAACCCTCCAGAAAAACATCTTTTTGATACGCATAATGATAGTTTCACAAATTTTCGTAGCTTTCATTTACAACCAACAATATGGTGTAGGGTATTACAAAGTCAATATAGACCGACTATAATATTCTTACTTATTTACAAAATGAAAATGCACTAAAAAATATATATAAAAATAAATATTATTATCCCTATATAGATACTCAGGTGTGTTTGTTTTCAAAGTTATGTTATTGTGTACACCAAATATGTCTCCATAATTGTATCCATGTGTGTGTGTATTTGTAGGTGTTCCAGGCATATTTGTCTTGCAACTAACAATAATTTGCAATAAAAAAATTATTAAATAAAACAAAAAACCTTTTAAATATTATTAAAGTTTAAAACAAACGTGCTTTTAAACTTAATACATTTTTTATGCAAAAAAAAATGTTTAAAACAAAAAAATATTTACGTGAGAAATAGTTATGGAAAAAATGCTAAAACTACAAAAAACTTTGACATTGTAGTTAAAAATCAAAGTAAAAGTCATGCACTTTGATGTTTCATCTTCTCATCTCTATTCACACTTTTAGTTTTTTTTCAAGCCTTTTTACTTTTAGCTCTTTCATTTCCTTATCTGATTCGAACCAAAAAAGGATGCAGAAAAAAGTTACAGTTTTCTATTAAAACTTTGAAGTGCAGTTTGTTTTGCTGCGTAGAAAAGCAACAAAAAAAAAGAAGAAACCGTTTAACACCAACCAAATAAACTCTTTCAATCTCTATAAATATTTTATATATTAAACTATATTTTGCATTTCGTTGGAAGAGAAACAATAATGTATTTGTTTTAAATAAAAATCAAATAGAAAAGAGGTGGGCAACATTTTGGACATTGAGTGAACATTGGTTTCAACTTTTTGGAAAACGTTAGCCAGAGAAGAAGAAGAGTTTGCAGCAGTTGTTTGTGTATCTTCCCAAGTAAGATTGTCATAAATTTTCGAGAATCGAACGTCTCTTAGTGGTTCTTGGTCGACCACGGCTTCTTGATACTTGAGGATTCCACTCAAGCGCCATTCATTCTGGTTCTGAAGAACTAAGAGTTAAGCATCTCCGTTACAAATTTCTTCGTAATGTTCTCTCCACCCTTTTGGTTCGTCTATCATTACTAGTTGATAATGCGCTAGAGATTAGTGAATGCAGAGTTCCAGATACATTTACTGTTGCTAATTTCCTCTTATTGTTTTCACTAGCTGATTCCTCTTGGTACAGCAATTTCTAAGTAAGTTTTTTAACTGCAGTTTAAGTTTCCTTATTTCAGAAATCAGATTTCAAGTGTCATCTGTTATAAATGTCTTTCTCTGTTGCACTACAGTACCAGAGTCTATTCTGAAACTCGGTTGAATCATGATCACGTATAAATTATGTTATTGTTTAGCTGCAATTTGCGTTTCCTTCTTTGAGAAATCAGATTCCAAGTGTCATCTGTTTTCCAAGTTTTTTTCGGTGACTGCACTACACCTAGAGTTTATGCTACAACTCGGTCTTTCCAAAAATGATATTGATTAATTCATAAAAGTTCACGGTTTGCCGATGCTAACGTGGTTTTTGTTTCATCTTCGGACCTAATTGTACCTTTTTGGCAAAAATGCTTCTCAAAATTGTAATCATGATTAGAAACACATCGAAACTGAAACTTCTTTTAAGACTCAGAGTTTGGTCTGTTAAACACAACATTTTTACATGGGTTCTCAATGGTGTTGAATCTTCCTAAATTATAATACTGTACTACTCCTCCATTCAAAATCATCATGTCAATCAAAAGTTGCAAATTTATTAAACGAAAAAGATGATTCATGTCCATTGTGCATTGTTTAAAACAGTTTGAGGAATTTATTTATTTTACTTTGAAATTAAATTCTTTGTTTCATTTGACCTCTAAATTATCTAAACTTTTTCTTACCAGTTTTTCTCCAATGATATTTCTAATTTAATACGATTGTCCTCTTATCCATATGGATGCAACTATTCCATGTTTGATATGTAGGTTTAATTGATTATTGCATTAGGAAGCCTTTTTCCGCATACAATTTTGAAAATTTTACCAAATATTAATAAACACCGATGATATATTGGATGACTTTTGAATTTTCAAAGACAGTAGAGAAGTTATGTGATCTGGTCAAGTGGTTTTGCGACAATAATACGAGCAACTGAATTGCGAATATCTCTAAATTATATAATCAAACCTCAATTTATTTAATTTAGGAAATTCGTCGACTGCTTCCACAGAATCAATTATTTTTTATTTTTAACAAACAAACATCAAAGACTTTTGGTTTTATAAGAATTGTTATTATGATCAGTCAGTTTTTATCTTTTTGGGTGACATCAAGTGAGTAAAGGGGGGCAGCTTTTCAAATACTACCTGTTGAAAATGTTCGCAATGTAATTTGAACTGTTGATAAAAAGCAAACAACACGAAAAACACTGATGTAAACAGTCAACACAAAGTCGCTGTAACAAACCAGTCAGCAGTGGAACTCTGCCATTTACTCTCCTGAAACTTGGAGTTGGTTCATGTGCCATACAAATTTCATGAATGAAGTAATTAAGTAAGTAGTTCACAGTTCATAATCAAATATCTCAATTTCAAGAGGTTGTCTAAGATATCGGTCAATAAATTTTTTTATACTAAACCGATTTTGCTTATTTTAAATAGAAAAATTTTGTGGACAACAACAAACAAAGAATTGCATTTTTCAATTATTTTGTATGTGATGGTGCCAACAACTGACAGACGGATATGCTGATTTGAACGAATATTGTGATTTTTTAAATTTTTGGTCGGTTACGGTTTATTGTACCTTGAAAATTCCAACAAAGCACCATTTTGGTTATACTTTTCGGGTGTTTTCTGATAGTATGACCGATCAATTCCCATTTGTTGATGAAAACCTGTAGTTTGATATTTACTTTTGTACAATATAGTGGATTTTGCATATGCTTTAAATATTTTAAGCTTTATTGTCTAGATATTTGTAAGCATTTCAATTTTTACTGTATGCGACCCAATGCTGCACTCGCTTTACTGAGCCTATTATTCGCATCTGCATCTGTACCACCATTTTGTAATCATATACTACCCAGATAGCAGAATTTATCTACGTATTCGACTGGTTGCCTTATGCGAGAATACACAAATACCATCTGCATAATCCAAATCATCTAATTGACGTGAGAGACTCCATGCGATTCCTCTTCTCTCTGAAGAAATTTTGCTCATTAAATCATACAGCACGATCTCATGATATTATATTTCAGCATTCGTTTGATGATATTGTCCTTGTGAAGAACTCAATGTCCTCGAATATAACTTTGATGTTTCGTATTACCTTCTGGCGTACTCAATTTATTTTCAATGTTGCCAATTAGACAATTCATCTGGTGGAGTCGAAAGTTTTATTTAAATCTATGAACAGTATGTACAATGGAATAGGCCATTCAAGAGGTTGTTCTTTTCTTGGCTGTTTATCGTTTGGCGTTATTTCCTCATATTTACCATCTGCTTCCTCTGCTGGTGCTGTCAGCTATTCTAGAAACATTCATATGTCTTTTTACAGCTTTCTTTACTTGATTTTCCTGCAATTGGTACTGTCTTCTTGAATTATTGTTTTTATTGTTGTATGTCTGCTCGTGAGCTCATTGTCGCTTCGGTAACAGATTTTCATGTAAATTTGTTAATCTTCTAATGCAGGAAAAAAGAGCAAACAATAGATATCTTTTGAACTTGGAGCTGCATTTTCTTCACAAGATTAAGAAGGTGAAAGCCTAAAATTGACCGTTAGAACATCGCACAAATGCATAATTATCCAACTACCTAAGGAATAGGTGGTTGAGGTATTATAGAAGAGGGTATAAGACAACAACATTAACAACTCCTTTCGATTAAATTTATGTGAAAAATCACTCCATCAATTGTGACAAATAGCATGAGACAGAAGTAAGCAGTTGCGACTTGTGATAAAGTAATTAATGACATTTTACCACAAACAAGCGATTTACTTAATTACTGTATTATTTTCTTTATATCACTCTTGTTGTACATTAAAATAGCATGATTTTGTATTTCAAATTTTAAATTCATTCACTAATAAAGTCCTAATCCAAGACATCATTTAATATATGGGTAATTTTGCTTTTTTATGTCCCATTACAAATTCTTCATCCAATTATATTTGCTACAACATAAGTATCCTTTTAACATTATAATCTCCTTTTGTCCCTTTTTACATTTCTTTTCAAAATAAATAAATAAATTTATCGTCTGTCATAAACATTATTACGAGTATTAGACAAAAATTTTAATTGCTATAAAACCCCCAAAATGTGAATATTTTTGTCACAATCAAATATATTCAAACGCTAAGTACCAGAGTTTGTATGCATCAGTCCATTATGAAATACAAACAAATTTCATTTAAATAGAAAATCATAAAATTTCACGCTTTTTATAGTTTTTAATAACCTCCACCACCACAACTTGTTAGAAGGGTATATTAACTTTGTCATTCCATGTGTAACGCCTAGAGGGAATCACTTCAGACACCATATTCAAAATCTGTATCTTTAATGCTAAGTCCATCTGTCTGTTAAGTTAACTGGATTTATAGAAAAATTCAGCTACACCATACAGAAAAATATTATAACCTGTAATATGTAAAATTTTGATACACCCCAAAATCGGTTTGCTATATGGATCAAAATTTTTGGAATAATTTTTGAAATTTGTCATATGTATTTATTTTTTATACAATAATGAAATTGAAACAACTTGATTTTGCTGGGTTCATTATTTGACTCAGCTCCTATATAAATCCCCTTCCGGAATATGGTTTATAGCTTATAAAAATCTTAAATATGAAACGATTGCATGAAAATTGATATAATTAACTTTCTGGCTTTAGTATATGTTACAAATGCTATTTATAACGGTCCACCTTTTTCAAAGAATACTGGTTTGAGCTTGTTAAAATTTTAAATAAAGACCAATTCTATTGAAATTCGGCACAATTAATTTTATAGCTTTCCTGAATATACATTGTTAATTTGAGCAATCTAATTCCGTATATTGCTGAAGCTTTCTTCACGAAAGGCAGTTCTGGATCTATTAAATAAAGACTAATTCTATTGAAATTCGAAACAATTAGTTTTCTAGTTATCTTTACTTTGCCTAATCTCAGTCCATATTTTGCTATAGCTCCTCTATAAGGCACATTCCGGACTACAGTTTTGAACTTATAAAACAATGATAAATTCTTTTGAAATTTGGCTCAATTATTTTTTTAACTCTCTTGAAAATATATTATTTATCGATCCATATTTTCCTATAGCTTCCATATAGTGGCCCCTCCCAGAAAATGGCTTTAAACTTAATCTTATTCTCTTGAATATATGTTATTAATCTAACCAATATCGATCCATATTTTCCTATATCTTTCATATTATGTTCCTTCCCGAAAATGGGTTTAATTTTGATCCACTTTTTAAACTGTCTTAAATGTATGAAACTAGTTTGACAATTATCGAGCCATATTTTGTTATTACACCTCTACAATCGCACTTTCCAGAAAAGTGTTTAAGGATTACAAGATTCTGAAATACGAACCAATTCCATCGAAATTCAGACAACTAGATAATTGTCTCCAATACACATATTTAATTTCTGGAATATTGTCTCTCATGTAGCGGAATTCATTCATTAAATTCTATAGCCCGGTACCAGTGTTTATCGGCAACTTCAACTTATAGGTTGTCCAATTTCATTACAGTTTTTAAAGGGGCTTTTCTCCGTAATCGGCGGAATACAATAACTTCAATTTGTGCTAATTTTTGTATAATGTTAGTATTGGAGGGTATTTATGATTCGGCACAGCCGAATATAGCATTCTTAGTTATTTTTATTTTCTTATTTATTTAATGCTGCAACGAAAACTATAAATAAAATGAAATCAAAATAAAAACTACACATTATGCAAAATAGTTTTGGAACAACTTTGCTACTAGAGATTTGTCGAGTATAATAGAATCTTGTTATTTCTTTAACATAGAACTCTCACTCCAGAGGAAAAACTCTATATTCCAGTTTGGACTGTAAGCAAAGGAGCCGACTGCCTAGAAGTAAAGCATGACTGCCATATTTTTGCAGAGAGAAAAGCTTCATTGCGTTGCATTACACCGCCATTAACTAGTTACCAGGCGATAGATGGATGTATGGTTGATTGTTTGTATGGTTAGATGTTGTTTTCTGATGAAGCGAAGCGTTTGCCAACAAAACTTTAACTCGTAAGTATGCGCCAATATTAAGTTTATGTTTATTTAAGTACTTTTTTCTGCATCTTCCGCCAACACAACACAAAATAAACGAACATATAATTTTGTTGTCTGAAAACTTTGTTGTTTCTTTTTTATTAAAGTTACACAAATTTATGCTCAAGTTGTTCGTTCACATTATAATAAACATTTTTTCGGTTTAATTTGAGATTCTTGTTTGTTTCTCTTCGTTTCCTACTCTTCCTCTTTCACTCATTGTTATGGGTTTTTTTTCCAGCGAACAAAGTTTACTTTAAAGTTATTTTATATTTGTATGACGTTAAGTTTGGTTTTGCTTATTAAGGGAAAATGAGTTGTTGAAAAATAGTTTTGATTTTATAAAAATTTTATTAAATGTATTTGCAAATAGAGCATATTTTGCTATTATAAGGTAAATAATGCAAATAGTTTTCGATTTTGTGTTTATATTTTTTGGAGTTGTAAGTAATTAATTTTAAAATATTTCTCTACGATTAAAATGAGTTTAAAATTTGTGCGTATGATTCATATTTAGTTATTCAGCAATCATATGCCATGTAAGCTCACCGTTACGAAAGCTACCAAATCATATTTTATAATAGGAATATTCATGGATCGGTTTTCACTCACCGACAAAAGAACATAATTTATTTGTATTCTAAGTTTATGATTAATATTAAATTAACCAACAACCATTCGCCACAGAGCAAATAGACCTTGATGGGCGCTCTCAAAAAAAAATTAGAAATATATATATTTTTGGAATTATTTGGAACTACTGAAGGTATTACCATGTAACCATATGAAAAAAATTTCATCAAATTATCTTTGCACTATTTAGTGCCGTAAATGATTTTTATTGTAGTTTTGGTATCGTGTATAAACCAACGTGTCTAGATATCTAGATATTAAATTCATTATTTTTATACCCTCCACCACCACAAGTGGTTTAAGTTTGTCATTCCTTGTGTAACGCCAAGAAGAAATCATCTCAAACCCAACAATGTATATATATTATTGCATCAAATCAAAAACTGAGTCGATTTAGCTATGTACGTCTGTCCGTTTGTCTCATGCCTAGAATAATTGTTCAAATTCAATAAAACTTGGTCACATTGTTTGTTATTATCTTAAGCAGTTTACCATTTAAAACCAGCTATATCGGTTTATAAGCAAGGAGGTTATAGACCGATATCTGAAACAACCTCAAATATAAAAATGAACTCTAAAAATGTAATTGGACTTAAACAAAAAAAATAATTTTAGATTTCAATTGCACGTGTTTCATCATTGTGTAAAGAATTTAATTAAAAGGAAAAAAGTTATAGACTATAATATGCAAAATTTTGATACACCCCAAACTTTTTGTGTAATATGGGCCGCAATTTTTAAGATAATTTACTGAAATTTGTCACAAATGCTTATTTTGATACAATTATAAATCCAAAGAAGTCATATTGTTCTGGGATCATTAATTGACCCAGCACCCATATAAGGACCCTTCCCGGAATATGATTTATAGCTCATAAAACTTTTAAATTTAAACCAATTCTATTGAAATTTGGCACAATTAATTTTTTAACTATTTTAAATATATGTTATGAATTTTATTAACATGGGTCCATATTTCCCCTTCCCGGAAAACCAGTTTGAGCTTATAAAACAATCAAATAAAAACTAATTCCATTGGAACGCGGTATAATGAATTTTTTAATTATTTTCAATGTATATTTTTAATTAGAACAATATCGGTCCATTATTTAATGTAGCTCCCACAACAGGCCTCTCACCGAGAACAGTTTTCAGCTCATAAAACGAGTAAATAACGACCAATTGTATTGAAATATATTGAAATATTGAACACAATTGTTTTGCTAACTGTTCTGAAGATATTATATTAATTTGCCCTATATTGGTCCAAATTTTTCTATAGCTCCCTTATAACGGGATTTCCCCGAAAACGGGTTTGAGTTTATAAAACATTTAAATAAAGATCAATTCCATTAAAATTTATGGATGATTTTTCTAACCATAATTAAAGTATATTATAAATATGAACAATATTGGTCCAAATTTTGCTGTAGCTCCCATATAAGACCCCTTCCCGGAAAATAGTAGATAAGAAGAGAGATAATATTAACTTTGTCATTCTGTGTGTAACGCTAGGAATGAATTATGTAAGACCCCATAATGTATATATTCTTGCATCAAATCAAAATCTCAGTCGATTTTCGTCAATCTCTCTATCTACTCACATCCACAAAATTAACAGAGCTCAATGAAATTTGGTAGAAAAAAGGCAGTTCAGTATAAAAAAAGTTATAGCTAAAATTATAACTAATTTTATGACTCATTAAGTGTTTCTATGCTATATACTATATACATTTGTGAGTGTATGTGTATTTATGGAATATATGTATATCTATGGGACCTAACGTATTAACTTCACACGAGTTTGTGGTGGAGGGTATTGAAGATTCGGCATAACCGAATATAGCATTCTTTCTTGTTTCTTTTACATTTACACAACTTCTTCTTTAGTTTCTGAATTTGTCTCTGCTTATGGATAAAAAGTTTTGTAGAATTTCATTAATTATAAATACGCATGTGATTATGTTTAAAACAAGCAGACATAGCAAAATCGACTCAGAATATGAGGTCTAATAATGCATGCAGTACTTTGTTCGTGTTACAAGCGGAATGAAAGATTTTATAAATTATCATTCATGCACAAAAGTGCACTTTTTAATTAAAAACCGGTTAACCATCAGAATAAACCCGACATTTCGTATAATTCGATAATAGAAATTATTCGAAACCGTTCAGTTTTCTGAAATGAAAAAACCGGTTAAACGATTTACGGTTTTCGTTTTTGAATACACAAGATAATATTTGCGAAATGTAAATATATATTTAGAAAAATGGTGAATCTGTATTAATAAACTGTACAACCAATTATATTAAATAATATCTCTATACCTCATTCAGATACTGTAACGTACCTTTTCATACATTTTGATAGGCATTGCCCTATTTAAAATGAAGTTTAAAGCAGCAGGTCTTCATTTACTTTGCAATCGCCAGTCTAAACTTGACCTTATTAATAATCTCATTCTGTGTAATAGTGTATTGAAAGTAGTATGGATACATGGTGTTTCTAAATTTAGAAATCAGCGATTAACACTAACATTAATCTTATACAGAGCGCCCAATTTGCGATTCTGAAGATATAACAGCAGCACCAGAAATTATATCATTTATAGAGATTTACTAATTGTTTAGCAAGAATTTGAAAAACAACGTATGAAATATTTATTGATACTTCATGTAAACCAAATACACTTAGGAGAATTATTGCTAAAGCAACAAGTAGTTCCGAACTTTACAGAGTCGACTTTCTACCTTTAGTAGGACCAATTTAAGTGGTCTACTAAATGAGGTAGAAATTGAAGAATTATTTAGAATCCTTAACAGAAATTAGGCAATATTTTATGTCTAAAATGTTAAGTTGCTGATGCTCGAGGGAATGTTGAAGAAAAGTTCAGGTCTCAGAGGTAAGAAAGGAATGTTTTCAAACAAGATCACTTCCATTCATAAGACTTTGTAATGTGTCTACTTATTTTTGAACTAACTTGGCATCCTGTTACTATGGAAACAAGTCCTCTAATGGTGCAAGAAGAATGAAGTGGTAAATCTTTCAATCTGTCCGGAGGTAAGGACAGTGGAGAGATATTGAGCTCCTCTAAAAAGCTAAATTAGCAAAAATGTTATCCAATAGTGTGGTAGATTTTAAACGGTGATGGTTTGCAAGTAACAGTAAGCACTGTCAAAATGTAAATTGAAGGGTTTCCGAAAAGGGTTCAAAACATTAGTTTATTTTTTAATTTGATAAATTTAGTTCCTCAAAATAACAAAATTCTTTGTATTCATTAAAAATAACGTTTTTCTCAAAAATAGGAAAACTTGAATTTTTAGCAATCCATTGGATTTTTAGTCAATTTTCTGGCATCACTGTTATCGACTTCTAAAAAGTAGGAGAGTGAGTTCATCAGCCGGCATATAATCAACTACTTGAGCCCAACATATCCTTTTTATCTTATCTTTCTTAGTAGTTTCCGATGGCCACATCCTTAAATCTATGCAAAATAAAGTCATATCAAAAACTTTAATCCCCATAATATATCTCCAACATTTAAGGCCAAAATATCAAGCTTTTTTCTCAAATAAACGTTAAAGTAATGTAATTTACCATATTCCTAATCTAATGACAATTTCATCTCATTTTTCTAATTTAAGCATAAACATTAGTATCAACTACAAAAAGTTATTGCATTTAATTACCGGGTTTTTATTATAAAATTTTTCTCTCTGATACAGAACTAATGAAATCAAAACAAAAGTTATGCGAAAAAATAAAAACGCTCTTACCAACGCACACATACACACACATATTCACTCACATGAGTAAGGAAACACAATGAAATGTCCTTCTACAACCTACTAATACTAATAAACATATTGAAGGTTTATAAATTGTTAGCATTTAACATACGCACACTATTACAAATACACATATATTTATAAACGATTATTTGAGTTGTAAATTGTTGGCAAGCCTAGAAAATCGGGGTAAACCAGAATGTAGTGGTTGCTTAGCTACAGAAAGAAAATAGGAGGAAAAAAGTTGGATGGACGGACTGACTGACTGACATAATGATTGTGAATATAAATGCTAAATTGTAAATGAGTTTGAATGCGTAAAAATTTTTATATAAATAGAGAAATACGTATGCATGTATGTGTGTATGTATTTGTCAGTTAAACATCATTAAGGATTTACGCTTTGATTGATATCATTTATCGTTTGTTTTTCGGGCTGTCACATAATGTGTGAATAGATTTATATTGTGCGTTACGTACGCAGTCAATGCCTTTGTTGCCACTATTCCCGCTTTTAACATACAATTTGCTTTGGAAATTGAGAGGTATATATATTTTGTTATAATATTTGTAACAACAAAGTTTAATAAAATTGCAACGTTGTTTTGTCGTCAATTGAGGTCCCGCTATGATCAACTTATGTTATTAAGGGACCATTAATGATAAGACGCTATAATATTTCTAGAGGATTAATTTTTACAAAATGAGGACTGATATTTAAGAATTAATTTGCAATAATCTAACAAATTTCAAAAATTTATTTCTAAATTTGTTCCTACAAGACACAATTTTTGGAGGTATTAAATATTGACTTATTAATTTTTTTTATAGACCGATAATTCGGCCAAATCTCATGAAATTTGAGTAATAAGTATAGGCGTGAGGACATTTCCAATATACAGACAGACATACTGCTAAATCGAATACGATTTTGATTTGGTGCTCATAAAATGGTCTTATGCACCCAGTTTCACCACTTTTGGTGGAGGATATAATGTAAAGTACAAGTATTTCCTTTTATTCCGATGTGGAGTTGAAGTGAAGTATTTACAGATGTAGTTTCATTTGTATTTATATCTGTTTATATGCCCTTGCGTAATTCGATTCCAAATCTTATTGTAATGCCACTACTTTTGCACATGATCCTTTTGGCCTGAAATGTTAACTTCAATAACAAAGGATCAAACTCTCATTAACACCCTTAACACATGTTTTTTATCGAGATCAAAAACATTAACATTAACAGGCTTTTAATTATTGCTATCGTCGGTATCTCTTAAATAAGGAGATGTTGATTAACAGTCACGGCTTTAAATATCCAATAAGGATTGCAATCAATTTGGTTCTATGTTCTTTCGAGTATAATAACCAAGTCCCATTATATATTTTTATAATAGGGAAAACTGAACTATTTACTGCCAGATTGTTTGAACTCATCTTAAAAAAATTTTCCAGACACAGTTTCTGCGTGTGCAATTATTGCCTTATGAAGAGTATTATAGACTTTTCATTAGCTTTGAAGTTTAGAGACATCCGTTAGGACATAATACAGTACATAATTACGAAATCTGGCGGATATAACTCAGTCTAAAAATTCTATCCTTACATTCCTCCCCCCACTCGTCTTAAAAAAATATTGGAATTTCCCGACTATTGTAAAATCAATACATCGGATGTAGAGTGCGTGAATTAGAGACCATAAAAAATTAAGGATTTATCAGTAAATGAGTTATGTCTAAAAGTCCATCATGCTAGAAGTTAAGAGATCTAAAATTTTTGATAAAATTGTAATGACGTAGACAGAGTTTCATCATTTCCATGTCTCGCCACATGATCTGCTAATGTTTTAATTGATTTTCTTTTCATTTTGAACGCCCTTAAGTATCTTAGTAACTTCGCCTACAATTTCCACAAATTATGTTTGTTTGTCATCACAAACCAGTCGCTTATCAGATCATTACAAGGTATTGGGTTATCTTAGTTTATATCCTGTAACTTTCTAACTTTAAACTCTTAATTGATCGCTTCTTTATTATCAGCCACCACATGGCGCCCTAAAATGCAGTCCTCGGTTTCATGTACTCGTCTTCTATCCCCTTTACCATGATTTTATTTCTTTATCTCTATAAAGTAATTTTAAAAATTTGCACTTGCCCAGATTAAAAGAAAACAATATTATGGTTTGGTAGCCGGTGGAACAAATTGGACTCTGGTTCTTTAATAAGCAATCCCATCTTAAACAATTTTTAACAAAGATTGATAACCAGAGGAGATCTTTGTTCTCTAGTTATTAAACATAAATTCCCAGTTCTATTCTATTCCAGCTTTATAAACCTCTGATTCCCCGCGGGTGATCAGAAATAAAGTTCTGTTATATGTGATGGAATGAGAAATTAATGAAATTTGGCCTGAATATTGGTTATTGTCCTGAGAAGTTTCTCTCTTAAAGCCGTGATTCATTTTCAGCAAACTACAAATGCCTATTTTCACTTTTGTAAAGTCAGTTTGCCATCTAAAGCTTGAGGCTCTATTTATATCCTATAGCTCATCTACATAAACACTTATATATATGAGCTTTTATTGTTCTTCCTCTAAAGAATTGCCTTCATTTCAGTTTCGTAACCAAGATTAGACCTTAATATTTAACCATGTTCTAGTTAACTAATTTCCTTTTTTTGAAAACGACAATTGTTTTATTGCGGAATTTTCGTCCTTTTAGTTAAGAATCAATTTCCAATTTTATTCAGATTAGCTTTTAGACCCCTTGATCGTTGATTCTTCCCTCAGAATTATTAATACATTGTTCACAAAATATACTTTTCCAAATCCTTACCTGATTAGCTTCACCAAAAGGCTTCGATTTATGGCAATTCATATCATAGATCTACAAAGTTCAAAATATTCCAGCCAAAAAAAAATTTAAAGCCTGACGTATGTTAAGAATTTTTCGCTCCAAATCCAAATTCAGTTTTATTAATTTTTCTTTAAAGTAAAGTGTGACTTAAATTCTTTATAGATGATCATTTAATGTCACATTTGTTAATTTTCGAACATTAAAGCGGAAATGTTGATTGTTACCAAATATTATGCCTCTACAAATTCAGTTAGTAGGCGATAATAATATTTTGTGAACATTTTATACAAACACATACACGCTCATAAAGTTTACGGTAAACAAATGAAAATAGACCGACTGTTTTGGGAAAAATCGGTTGAAAATATATAAATCAATAGAAATCTGTGGTACAGAATCATTTTTGAATGTTCAGGAAAATTTAAAAAACTACAGGGCTAATTGCTCCCGTCCCAGCTAGCAAATGACGCTAATGATGCAATACACATAAACACACCATAGTGGGGCAGAATCGTTATTTCTTTAAATAAATATGTATATGAATATATAACTTTTGATCGGCTAAATAGATATATATGAAAATTAAAACAATGATTATCGGGGAGTATGGCGTTGTAAGTGTGAAAATGTAGACTCTACTGGTAGGACTTGGACGAAGTTATGAAAAGGGGTATCTCGGAAAAACAAATCACCATATTATAGCATCAGGTGATTCCTTCAAAAAAGATATGTGTTAATTGCATTTTGAATTTTTTAAGATCTGTGTCAGTTTTTTTTAAATATATATCGAAAAGTATTGCTTCGATCTAGATATCCTATATCATTAAGCAGGCATGAGAAATTGTAGATCAAATCTGATTATATGTTGTGTGATTTATGAAACATACACTTATCTAAATATATAGCAAGTAAGAGTGATATATTGGGCTATGTCGAAACTTTTTCCACATAAATGCGTGTGTTTTGTACATACACATATACACTCACAGACGTATACAATATATACAATTTTTCTTAAATAATTTTGGACCTTTTAATAAGTCATAAAATAATTTTTTTTGTCATTATTTTTTTACTAAACCGGTTTTTGATAACTTTTGGAATTGTACTGCGGTATATTGTTTAGAGATTGCTTCAGATATCGATCTATATCTTTTAATATACTGATTTTAAATAAGAAACTTCTAAGGACAATAACAAATACTCCGGCCAAATTTCATTGGACTTTGTCAATTATA
>PYHX02000158.1:47054428-47098059 GCA_004302925.2 Cochliomyia hominivorax
CCATATTTTCCTATAGCTTCCATATAGTGGCCCCTCCCAGAAAATGGCTTTAAAATTTAATCTTATTTTCTAGAATATATGTTCATATTTTTCCTATATTTTTCATATTATGTTCCTTCCCGAAAATGTGTTTAATTTTGATCCACTTTTTAATGTCTTAAATGTATGAAACTAGTTTGACAATTATCGAGCCATATTTTGTTATAATTCGCACTTTCCAGAAAAGTGTTTAAGGATTACAAGATTCTGAAATACGAACCAATTCCATCGAAATTCAGACAACTAGATAATTGTCTCCAATATGCATATTTAATTTCTGGAACATTGCCTCTCATGTATCGAAATTCATTCATTCAATTCTATAGCCGGTACCATGTTTATCGGCAACTTCAAGTTTTTAAAGGGGCTTTTCTCCGTAATCGGGGGAATACAATATCTTCAACTTGTGCTAATTTTTGTATATCGCTATGGAGGGCATTTTCGATTCGGAACAGCCGAATATAGCATTCTTAGTTATTTTTATTTTCTTATTTATTTAATGCAGCAACGAAAACTATAAATAAAATGAAATCAAAATAAAAACTACACATTATGCAAAATAGTTTTGGAACAACTTTGCTACTAGAGATTTGTCGAGTATAATAGAATCTTGTTATTTCTTTAACATAGAACTCTCACTCCAGAGGAAAAACTCTATATTCCAGTTTGGACTGTAAGCAAAGGAGCCGACTGCCTAGAAGTAAAGCTTGACTGCCATATTTTTGCAGACAGAAAAGCTTCATTGCGTTGCATTACACCGCCATTAACTAGTTACCAGGCGATAGGATGGATGTATGGTTGATTGTTTGTATGGTTAGATGTTGTTTTCTGATGAAGCGAAGCGTTTGCCAACAAAACTTTAACTCGTAAGTATGCGCCAATATTAAGTTTATTTTATTTAAGTACTTTTTTCTGCATCTTCCGCCAACACAACACAAAATAAACGAACATATAATTTTGTTGTCTGAAAACTTTGTTGTTTTTTTTTATTAAAGTTACACAAATTTATGCTCAAGTTGTTCGTTCACATTATAATAAACATTTTTTTCGTTTAATTTGAGATTCTTGTTTGTTTCTCTTCGTTCCTACTCTTCCTCTTTCACTCATTGTTATGGGTTTTTTTCCAGCGAACAAAGTTTACTTTAAAGTTATTTATATTTGTATGACGTTAAGTTTGGTTTTGCTTATTAAGGGAAAATGAGTTGTTGAAAAATAGTTTTGATTTTATAAAAATTTTATTAAATGTATTTGCAAATAGAGCATATTTTGTTATTATAAGATAAATAGTGGAAATAGTTTTCGATTTTGTGTTTATATTTTTGGAGTTGTAAGTAATTAATTTAAAATATTTCTCTACGATTAAAATGAGTTTAAAATTAGTGCGTATGATTAATATTAAGTTATTCAGCAATCATATGCCATGTAAGCCCACCGTTACGAAAGCTACCGAATCATATTTTATAATAGGAATATTCATGGATCAGTTTTCACTCACCGACAAAAGAACATAATTTATTTGTATTCTAAGTTTATGATTAATATTAAATTAACCAACAACCATTCGCCACAGAGCAAATAGACCTTGATGGGCGCTCCCAAAAAAAAAAAATAGAAATATATATTTTTGGAATTATTTGGAACTACTGAAGGTATTATCATGTAACCATATGAAACATATTTCATCAAATTATCTTTGCACTATTTAGTGCCGTAAATGGTTTTATTGTAGTTTTTGTATTGTGTATAAACCAACGTGTCTAGATATTAAATTCATTATTTTTATACCCTCCACCACCACAAGTGGTGAGGGTATATTAACTTTGTCATTCCTTGTGTAACGCCAAGAAGAAATCATCTCAAACCCAACAATGTATATATATTATTGCATCAAATCAAAAACTGAGTCGATTTAGCTATGTCCGTCTGTCCGTCCGTCTCACGCCTAGAATAATTGTCCAAATTCAATAAAACTTGGTCACATTGTTTGTTATTATCCTAAGCAGTTTACCATTTAAAACCAGCTATATCGGTTTATAAGCAAGGAAGTTATAGACCGATATCTGAAACAACCTCAAATTTCGAAAATGAACTCTAAAAATGTAATTGGACTTAAACAAAAAAAATAATTTTAGATTCCAATTGCACGTGTTTCATCATTGTATAAAGAATTTAATTAAAAGGAAAAAGTTATAGACTATAATATGCAAAATTTTGATACACCCCAAACTCTTTGTGTCATATGGGCCGCAATTTTTAAGATAATTTACTGAAATTTGTCACATATGCTTATTTTGATACAATTATAAATCCAAAGAAGTCATATTGTTCTGGGATCATTAATTGACCCAGATCCCATATAAGGACCCTTCCCGGAATATGATTTATAGCTTATAAACTTTTAAATTTGAACCAATTCTATTGAAATTTGGCACAATTAATTTTTAACTATTTTAAATATATGTTATGAATTTTATTAACATGGGTCCATATTTCCCCTTCCCGGAAAACCAGTTTCAGCTTATAAAACAATCAAATAAAAACTAATTCCATTGGAACTCGGTATAATGGATTTTTTAACTATTTTCAATGTATATTTTTAATTAGAACAATCTCGGTCCATTATTTAATGTAGCTCCCACAACAGGCCCCTCACCGAAAACAGTTTTCAGCTCATAAAACGAGTAAATAACGACCAATTCTATTGAAATATATTGAAATATTGAACACAATTATTTTGCTAACTGTTCTGAAGATATTATATTAATTTGCCCTATATCGGTCCAAATTTTCCTATAGCTCCCTTATAACGGGATTTCCCGGAAAACGGGTTTGAGTTTATAAAACATTTAAATAAAGATCAATTCCATTAAAATTTATGGATAATTTTTCTAACCATAATTAAAGTATATCATAAATATGAACAATCTTGGTCCAAATTTTGCCGTAGCCCCCATATAAGACCCCTTCCCGGAAAATAGTAGATAAGAAGAGAGATAATATTAACTTTGTCATTCTGTGTGTAACGCTAGGAATGAATTATGTAAGACCCCATAATGTATATATTCTTGCATCAAATCAAAATCTCAGTCGATTTTCGTCAATCTCTCTGTATGCTCACATCCACAAAAATTATAGCCACAAATTTGTTTAACTCATTAAGTGTTTCTCTATAATATACTATATACATTTGTGAGTGTATGTGTATCTATGGAATATTTATATATCTATGGAACCTAAGGTATTAACTTCACACGAGTTTGTGGTGGAGGGTATTGAAGATTCGGCATAACCGAATATAGCATTCTTACTTGTTTCCTTTACATTTACACAACTTCTTCTTTAGTTTCTGAATTTGTCTCTGCTTATGGATAAAAAGTTTTGTAGAATTTAATTAATTATAAATACGCATGTGATTATGTTTAAAACAAGCAGACATAGCAAAATCGACTCAGAATATGAGGTCTAATAATGCATGCAGTACTTTGCTCATGTTACAAGTGGAATAAAGATTTTATAAATTATCATTCATGCACAAAAGTGCACCTTTTAATTAAAAACCGGTTAACCGTCAGAATAAACCCGACATTTCGTATAATTCGACAATAGAAATTATTCGAAGCCGGTCAGTTTGCTGAAATCAAAAAACCGGTTAAACGATTTACGGTTTTAGTTTTTGAATACACAAGATAACCCACATAATGCATTTTGTCAGCTCAATATATATTGCGAAATGTAAAGATATATTTAGAAAACTGGTGAATCTGTATTAATGCAACCAGTTATATTAAATAATATCTTTATACCTCATTCAGATGCTGTAACGTACCTTTTCATACATTTTGATAGGCATCGCCCTATTTAAAATGAAGTTTAAAGCAGCAGGTCTTCATTTACTTTGCAATCGCCAGTCTAAACTTGACCTTATTAATAATCTCATTCTATGTAATAGTGTATTGAAACTAGTATGGATACATGGTGTTTCTAAATTTAGAAATCAGCGATTAACACTTACATTGATCTTATACAGAGCGCCCAATTTGCGATTCTGAAGATATAACAGCAGCACCAGAAATTATAACATTTATAGAGATTTACTAATGGTTTAGCAAGAATTTGAAAAACAACGTATGAAATATTTATTGATACTTCATGTTATCCACATCCACTTAGGAGAATTATTGCTAAAGCAACAAGTATTTCGACTTCCTACCTTTAGTAGGACCAATTTATGTGGTCTACTAAATGAAGTAGAAATTGAAGAATTATTTAGAATCCTAAACAGAAATTAGGCAATATTTTATATCCAAAATGTTAGGTTGCTGATGCTCGAGGGAATGTTGGAGAAAAGTTCAGGTCCCAGAAATTAGAAAGGAATGTTTTCAAACAAGATTGCTTCCATTCATAAGACTTTGTAATGTGTCTACTTATTTTTGAACTGACTTGGCATTCTGTTACTATGGAAACAAGTCCTCTAATGGTGCAAGAAGAATGAAGTGGCAAATCTTTCAAACTATCCGAAGCTAAGGACAATGGAGAGATATTGAGCTCCTCTTAAAAGAGAAATTAGCAAAAATGGTCTCCAATAGTGCGGTAGATTTTAAACGGGGATGGTTTGCAAGTAACAGTTAGCACTATCAAAATATTAGTTGAAGGGTTTCCGAAAAGGGTTCAAAATACTAGTTAATTCTTTAATTTGATAAATATAGTTCCTTGAAATAACAAAATTCTTTGTATTCATGAAAATAACGTTTTTCTCAAAAATAGGAAAACTTGAATTTTTAACAATTCCTTGGATTTTTAGTCAATTTTCTGGCATCACTGTTATCGACTTCTAAAAAGTAGGAGAGTGAGTTCATCAGCCGGCATATAATCAACTACTTGAGCCTAGCATATCCTTTTTATCTTATCTTTCTTAATAGTTTCCGATGGCCACATCTTTAAATCTATGCAAAATAAATTCATATCAAAACTTTTATCCCCATAATATATCTCCAACATTTAAGGCCAAAATATCAAGTTTTTCTCTTCTCAAATAAACGTTAAAGTAATGTAATTTATCATATTCCTAATCTAATGACAATTTCATCTCATTTTTCTAATTTAAGCATAAACATTAGTATCAACTACAAAAAGTTATTGCATTTAATTACCGGGTTTTATTATAAAATTTTTCTTTCTGATACAGAACTAATGAAATCAAAACAAAATTTATACGAAAAATAAAAACACTCTTACCAACTCACACATACACACACATATTCACTCACATGAGTAAGGAAACACAATGAAATGTCCTTCTACAACCTACTAATACTAATAAACATATTGAAGGTTTATAAATTGTTAGCATTTAACATACGCACACTATTACAAATACACATATATTTATAAACGATTATTTGAGTTGTAAATTGTTGACAAGCCTAGAAAATCGGGGTAAACCAGAATGTAGTGGTTGCTTAGCTACAGAAAGAAAATAGGAGGAAAAAAGTTGGATGGACGGACTGGCTGACTGACATAATGATTGTGAATATAAATGCTAAATTGTAAATGAGTTTGAATGCGTAAAATTTTTATATAAATAGAGAAATACGTATGCATATGTGTATGTATGTATTTGTCAGCTAAACATCATTAAGGATTTACGCTTTGATTGATATCATTTATCGTTTGTTTTTCGGGCTGTCACATAATGTGTGAATAGATTTATATTGTGCGTTACGTACGCAGTCAATGCCTTTGTTGCCACTATTCCCGCTTTTTACATACAATTTGCTTTGGAAATTGAGAGGTATATATATTTTGTTATAACGTTTGTAACAACAAAGTTTAATAAAATTGCAACTTTGTTTTGTCGTCAATTGAGGTCCCGCTATGATCAACTTATGTTATTAAGGGACCATTAATGATAATACGCTATAAAAATATTTCTAGAGGATTAATTTTTACAAAATGAGGACTGATATTTAAGAATTAATTTGCAATAATCCGACAAATTTCAAAAATTTATTTCTAAAATTGTTCCTAAAAGACACAATTTTTGGAGTTATTAAATATTGACTTATTAATTTTTTTTATAGACCGATAATCCAATATACAGACAGACATACAGCTAAATCGAATACGATTTTGATTTGGTGCTCATAAAATGGTCTTATGCACCCAGTTTCACCACTTTTGCTGGAGGATATAATGTAAATTACAACTGTTTCCTTTTATTCCGATGTGGAGTTGAAGTGAAGTATTAACAGATGTAGTTTCATTTGTATTTATATCTGTTTATATGCCCTTGCGTAATTCGATTCCAAATCTTATTGGAATGCCACTACTTTTGCACATGATTCTTTTGGCCTGGAATGGTAACTTCAATAACAAAGGATCAAGCTCTCATTAACACCCTTAACACATGTTTTTTATCGAGATCAAAAACATTAACAGGCTTTTAATTATTGCTATCGTTGGTATCTCTTAAATAAGGAGATTTTGATCACCAGTCACGGCTTTAAATATCCAATAAGGATTGCAACATGATCAATTTGATTCTATGTTCTTTCGAGTATAATAACCAAGTCCCATTATATATTTTTATAATAGGGAAAAGTGAACTATTTACTACCAGATTGTTTGAACTCATCTTAAAAAAATTTTTTTCTAGACACAGTTTCTGCGTGTGCAATTATTATAGACTTTTCATAAGCTTTGAAGTTTAGAGACATCCGTTAGGATATAATACAGTACATAATTGCAAAATCTGGCGGATATAACTCAGTCTAAAAATTCTATCCTTACATTCCTCCTCCCCACCCGTCTTAAAAAAACTATTAGAATTTTCCGACTATTGCAAAATCAATACATACAAATACAAATCAATACATCGAAAGTAGAGTGAGTGAGTTAGAGCCCATAAAAATTTAAGGATTTATCAGTAAATGAGTTATGTCTAAAAGTCCATCATGCTAGAAGTTAAGAGATCTAAAATTTTTGATAAAATTGTAATGACGTAGACAGAGTTTCATCATTTCGATATCTCGCCACATGATCTGCTAATATTTTAATTGATTTTCTTTTCATTTTGAACACCCTTAAGTATTTTAGTAACTTCGCCCACAATTTCCACAAATTCTGTTTGTTTGTCATCACAAACCAGTCGCTTATCAGATCATTACAAGTTATTGGGTTATCTTAGTTTATATCATGTAACTTACTAACTTTAATCTCTTAATTGATCGCTTCTTTATTATCAGCCACCACTTGGCGCCTTGATAGACAGTCCTCGGTTTCATGTACTCGTCTTCTATCCAATTACCATGATTTTATTTCTTTATCTCTATAAAGTAATTTTAAAATTTGCGCTAGTCCAGATTAAAAGAAAACAATATTATGGTTTGGTAGCCGGTGGAACCCATTGGACTCTGGTTCTTTAATAAGAAATCCCAGCTTAAACAATTTTTAACAAAGATTGATAACCAGAGGTGTGCTTGGTTCTCTAGTTTTTCAATATAGAGTCGCAGTTCTATTCTATTCCAGCTTTAAAAACCTCTAATTCCCCACGGGTGATCAGAAATAAAGTTCTGTTATATGTGATGGAATGAGAAATTAATTAAATTTGGCCTGAGTATTGGTTATTGTCCTGAGAAGTTTCTCTCTAAAAGCCGTGATTCATTTCAAGCAAACTACAAATGCCTATTTTTACTTCCGTAAAGTCAGTTTGCCATCTAAAGCTTGAGGCTCTATTTATATCCTATAGCTCATCTACATAGATACTAACATCTATGAGCTTTTATTGTTCTTCCTCTAAAGTTTTGCCTTCATTTCAGTTTCGTACCCAAGATTAGACCTAAATATTTAACCTTGTTTAAGTTAATTAATTTCCTTTTTTTTTTGAAAGCGACAATTGTTTTATTGCGGAATTTTCGTCCTTTTACTTAAGAAGCAATTTCCAATTTTATTCAGATTAGCTTTCAGACCCCTTGATCGTTGATTCTTCCCTCAGAATTATTAAAACATTGTTCACAAAATATACTTTCCAAATCCTTACTTGATTAGTTTCAAATAAAAAAATTTAAAGCCTGACGTATGTTAAGAATTTTTCGCTCCAATTTCTAATTAAGATTTATTTATTTTTTTAAAATATAGTGTGACTTAAGTACTTCATAGATGATCATTTAATGTCACATTTGTTAATTTTCGAACATTAAAGCGGAAATGTTGATTGTTACCAAATATTATGCCTCTACAAATTTAGTTAGTAGGCGATAATAATATTTTGTAAACATTTTATATGTTAACATACAAACACACACACACTCATAAAGTTTACGGTAAACAAATGAAAATAGACCGACAGTTTTGGGAAAAATCGGTTGAAATATATAAATCAATAGAAATCTGTGGTACAGAATCATTTTTGAATATTCAGGAAAAATTAAAAAACTACAGGACTAATTGCTCCCGTCTCAGCTAGCAAATGACGCTAATGATGCAATACACATAAATACACCATAGTGGGGCAGATTCGTTATTTTTGTAAATAAAAATGTATATGAACGGGGAGACGAAGAGTTTCTACCCAATCCCCTGATCATATAGGAACTGTCATTTCCTTAAACGGTTCAAAAGTTACATAATTAATTCCAAAAAATCGGACACACGGTGTTATAATAATAAACAATTTTCATTTTGGATAAACTTATTACAGTCGGTCAAGCCGGACTATAAATATCCAAGAAATAATAGACCGATCTTCGTATTAAGTTTGTATGGAATCCTATCATCACCAATTTCTATAGACTTCTTTGCTTGATTGCACTAATTTACGTTTTGATTTGGAAATATTATACAAAATGGCAGAAGCTCCATAGGGTCCCGAAATTGGAACCGATTTTAAAGATTTTGATATTAATGTATTTTGTGGTGAGCTAAGTAGATTATTTCTTGTTGTGTAAGAGATATTAAGGTTTAAAACTCTTAAATTTTAATTTACGACCGATGTGAGCGAAATTTTTATGCTATAGCGAGTCCAAGTTTTATAAAATTTTTCGTAAAATCTTTTATTTTATAAAGAATTAATGACAATTAAAAAAAAAAGAAAAAAAACAAGTTGGAATGCTATTTATGGCAATGCCAAATCTTTAATCCAACGGAGAGAAAGACAGACATAATTTAATCGCTTCAGATTGATACACATATATAAGTCTTAAGGGTCTGACAAGAAGGAATCATCTATCCTTCTTGTCACTAAACATATATTTCTTGACTAACTACAAAAGGATTCAAGCTATTGAAGTCCCAGCTTCCAGAAATATAATACTACACTCCCTCTTGCTATTATTATATTAATTTTTTCAGACAAATTCATCTAAAATCTAAAGAATAAATTCTGTCCCACTGTGCACACTACCATACACATATACATATTTATTAGCGCTAAAATGTATTTAGACAGGATACGTATATATATAAAAATAACAACAATAATAATACCAACATTTTACATGGTGTAATGTGATAACGGTTTGATAATGTGCTAACATGTACATATGAGTGTGAGTGTGTGTAAGTGAGTGCTATTTCCGTTTTTATTTATAGTGAGAAAATACATTTATATGTGTGCAAATAAAATTTTTATTTCCTTTATACATACACACACACCACTCACACACATACATTCTATCTCAAATTAAATGGGAAAGTAAAATTAAAATAATATCAGAATTTGATAATGTTAATGTTTACACGAGTTGAATTATATCGGCAAATCATATCGTATCGACCAGGATACGATGTCACAAAAAAAGTGACAAGTGAGTGATGAATGTAGAAATCATCTATATGTATACATATACATATGTAAGTATATATGTAATGAACATAATGCCATAATGTTATAGTCAAATGGTTGAATACATTTCACTTGTTATTCATGCAAAATAATTAGGGCGTTTTATGATTGTTTTTTTTTTACATTTGTGCTGTGATATGTGAAAAGCGACGATATTTAATGGAACATGTTTTTTTTATATTTGTAATAAATTTTTATAAATGTGATTAATTTAATGTTAAATAAAATGATTTTTATATCAACAATTTGAAAAGATTTAATTTGATTAATAGTCGAAATAAGATTTTGTATTACAAAGAATATAATGGACAAGTTAGGGAAACGTATTTATAAATAAAGAGGGATAATGCTAATTTAATAAAATTTCCAAATTTAGTGAAATTCTTTCTTCATGGCCACGTTTATTAGAAATTAGAACATAATTTAGTGTATTTTTATTATCCAATGAAAGATTATATGAAAATAATTAAAATAAATTACAATTAACATTTAGTGATGTTAAATCAATATAAAGTCATATTTTTTACTAGAAAAAATATTTTACAATTAAAACATGTTAAATTAACATTTGATATGTTATAAATTTAAAGTGGTTTCGCTGATTGGAAATTATCCAAATTTTTATACCCTCCACTATCACTTTGTGTCATTCTGAATGTGACACCAGGAATAAGTCATCTCAGAGCACATTAAGTATATATATTTTCTTGCATCAAATCAAAATCTGAGTCAATTTAACTGTCTCTGTTTGACCAAATTGTTTGTTATTGTATGAGTTTATTTTCAAAAAGTCATAGATCGCTAACTGAGGTAACCTCAAATTTCCGAAAAATAACTGGATTTAAGCAAAAATTTAACTATAACAAACAATTATATATTATTCATTATAGCACAAAAAAACGCCAAAATCGGATCAATAGAAAAAGCTTATAAGCCAAAATATGCAAAATTTGGAAACAATCGAAAATCTGTGTTTTATGTGTGTCACAGTTTTAAGATAATTATCTGAAATTTGCCATGTATATTTATTTAAATACAATAATAAACCCGAAGGATCGAAGTTGTCTTGGGGTATATTATGAAACCGATTCTTTTGAAATCTAAATCCCTTTTTTAGCTTTAAACATTTCGTTTGATATTTTCCATTTCTTCTGAATTCAGCACACTTTTTGGGCCTAAATTACATAAGATCCATCAGAATAGATTTAGACATCGCTTTAGACTCATTTTAAGGTAATTTATTAGCTCCACATAACTTCTGATACATTTTACATAATCTCTTCCCTTAAATATGATAAAGGGGTTTTCTGTTGGATTCAAAACTGAAGACTGGGTGAACTGGTATTTCTCACTCAACATAGTGCAACATATACAGGGCCAAAATGTTCAGAATCAATTTGTATACCCTCCATCACCACAAGTGGTGTAACTTTGTCATTCCATGTGTAAAGAAACGAGAAAGAGGGAATACTCAGATCCCATAATTTTTATATATTGTCTACACTCTTCTGCATTGCTAGTTCCATCTTTAGGCGTCTGTTAAGTCTCTTTTTTGGGCACGCTAACATCCACAATAATTGACATTAATAAAATTTGGCCTAACTATTTGCTGTACTCCTAATTATCCAATTAAAAACCAGCAAAATTGGTTCATTAAAATAAAAGATAAATCAGATATCTTAGGCCACCTCTTAGTTGATGAAAATGTCTTTCGTAAAATTGGAATAAAATTGTCATATATTAAGCGATAATTTCTTTATTACCATTCGGTTCGGTGAAACAAGTTATAGCCAAAAACTGAATTATATTTATGACCCAATAAGTGTTCCTGTGTAACATTAAAGAAACACTTTTCTACATTGTATACATCTGTAAGTGTGTAAATACAAAACATAACGCATTTGTGGTGGAGAATATTTGAAGATTCGGAATATCCTGATATAACACTCTCACTTGTTTTTCTTTATTTATGTCTTTTTACATTGTGGTTTTATTTAAAAATAGTTTTTGTTCTTTTTTTTAAATTTACACAAAACCGCATTCATTATGATGACAAAAAAAGCATTCCTTTGTTGCTGACTGGACCTGAAATGTTTAACTTTAAATTTATAAACGTATGTGGACATTTTTACTAAAAATATTTTATTAAATTTATTAAAAAAGAATATTACAGAATGTGGTTTGAATTCTTTTAAATTTTAAAATAAAATAAATATATTTTTTTGCTTGAAGTTTGAAATCTTTTGATAAATTCATTTCAAATGTTTAATGTCAGACATAAGTGTGTGTGTGTGTGTGTATGTGTATGCAGCATAGAATTTTACTTGGGGTCTGTCAGCAGGTTCTAGTTAAGAAAGTAATGAAGCATTAAATATATTTCGAACATTTTATCATATTTTATACTTTGAAAACTGTGGATCGAAAATATTGAATTAAATTTAAATATTGTTAAAAGTAATTTCATGGGCGATCTCTTCTTCTGTTTCTCCGCGGATACCCATAAGTACTGATTGTAGTAATGTCGTCAATCTGCCGTCTTTAATTTATGCACAAGGACTTGTTAGCTACTTCTTTGTCAGAGTGTTTTGTTGAATATGTTTCTCGTTCAGAATACACGTAAGATATTATGAAGACATATGCCTTGGATTTTCTCATGTATCAAGCAGCGTTTCATCTTACGCATTCCATTTTTAATAAAGGGTTCAACCTTTACGTGGAAAGATGAAAATTATTTTATCCAAATTTGCTTTAAACGGCTTAAAGAAGTAAGAGCAGGACACAATCCCGACGAACACCTTTCTACCACTCAACAATTTTCCATGTTTTATTTTACAAGATGCACTGCAGTATAAGAGCTTTATAATGTAAATATTTTTAAGAGAATTTTTCTACACACTAATGTGCTTGAAACTTCGTTGTGGTTGAGTTTGCTAAGGACTATTTATATGATTCTGCCTTTAAATCCAGCCTTCTACTTTAATAATGCTTTTAACCTAACAGAAATCCTCTTGGCAATTATCAAATTTAAAAAAGTGACACACTAATTGTTTCTCACAAACTTAGGGGGGACTCCATCAACATCATAATATCTCCTCCCACTACTAATCAAATACTCAATCTCCATATTAGTGGGACAAGTTGTGGGAAACAATTGGTGCATCATTTATCAAAGGGTATTTCTTTCAACTGAAATTCATATCAGGAAACAATCATTTTTCGTTCTCTTGCACGCAGAGAAAAAATATGCTTCTGGAAACCATAATCTAGAAGTAACATGACGTAATAAATAAATAAAACTACACAATATGGTTGTACCACCAAAAAATATAGTTTTCCCACACTCATTTTATAGTTGTGATTCCTGACACACAAAAATTATGGTTGTGAACAACCATATTATGGTTGTGAACTTTTTTCTGTACATGTTGCTAATGTAGTTCCACCTAATTTTCAATTGTTTCCAAGTTCTTAGAGACATTGTGTAATCATTAGTTATTTTTCTCTATGACTTTTACAGATCACTGGCTCATTGACCTTTCATTGCACCTTTATTTTTTTGTCTATAACATTTTTGTTATTAAAGCGATATTGTACAAATTGCGGAGTTATCTTCATTCTAATTTGAATATATTTTTATGTAAGTGGAATTCGTATCACCTCAAAACAAAAATGTGACTTTTTGTTACACTCTGAATGAAAAATACTACTTTGATAGAAGTTTCAGCTCGAAAATGTCAGGGAACATTTGTCGAAATTTCTTATGTTCTATGTCGTTATTTTGCCTCGAATTGGATTGTATTTCAACTGCTTTTGGGTTTATTTTTCTTATTCGACATTTCCTTCAACAATATAAAATTTTTGACCAGGTAATTGTGAAAAATTTTCCAGAGTACTCGTTTCGTCATCCATTATGCAGCAAGAATATTTTGTAGAAAAATTAACCTGACCTGGGAAGATCCTTTTAAATAGCGTTCTTTGTCTTAAGAAACATCATTCCTTCTACCTGGACCATGTTTTCATTCAATGGATTAGTCTTCCCGGTACTTTTTAATAATATTGAAAACAGTCCTATGAATTCTTGGCCAAATTTTTTTAAGACCAAGTTGCGTTTTGATGAAAATATTTAATTTATCAGATTTGTAATAGATTATTTTATGTAACATTAAACTTAAAAACTGATTTTGATAAAAATAAATATTCAAATATTACTTGGATTAAAGTTTTGTTAAGATTTTTTCGATGTCATTCCTTATTCGTGCTTAATCAACTATAACAATTTTACTTGTTATTCTTCGATTGGACTTTCTTCAAAGCAATTTTTCTTGCAAATAAAAATTTTCGAAAGTATAACTTGTTAACAAAAACGTTGAAAATGTTTCTGAAGAAGTTATGACGTTAAATTTTTTGCCTCCTCACCCTTTCAAATATATTTTAAAATTAAAAAAAAAAACTTAATCAATAAATATATTAATTTTGTTATTTACCTCTTTTATAAGAAAATTCCTATGAATTGTATAAATTGAAATAATTTTATGCCAAAAAAATTGAAATCCTCAATATTTAAATCCTTTAGCAATTAATCATGATTAAATAATAATTAAATTTAAATAATTCAAGTTTACTCTTTCACAAAAAAACATTCAAATTTTATTAAATTACTAAATCAAATAAAAATTTAATTAAATTAAAATTTAAATTCATTAATTCACATTAAAATATCAAAATATTCTTCTTTCTCTTCATCCTCTAAGCGTATGATTGATTTAATGAAATTCCATATCAATCATACGCTTCATTTATTTGAAACTCATTAGAAAATCATCATAAATTAAAAGGCAGCAAAGAAGAATTTAAAGCAAAAAAACACAACATTACAAAAAGTTAAAATGTTAAAATCGGTCAAGCCCGACTATGTAATACCCTACATAACCTCGTATAATTTCGCTCAATGGTTTTGGTTTATATTTATATTAATTTGTTATTTAGAGGGGTGGTTGTATGGGACCTAAGAGAAATAATATTTGGCACAATGTTGTGCAATATGATGAGAATTATTTCTGGTTAAAATCGTTTTACATTAAATAATTTTATGGACTAAAAGCCCCATTCCGGGGGAACAGTTTTATGGGGCCTATAAGAAAATGATGGACCTTTCATAACTAATTTCAATAGACGTCGTCTTTAGGCCAAAATACAAAAACGTGCCAAATTTCATTACGATATCTTTAAAACTGTCACCTGTACTTTGCGAACAATCTTTACATGAACAAGCAGCCGGTCAAAATGACGGATGGACGGGTAGACGTGCTATAGTCTACTCAGGAAGTGATTCGGAGCTGAACGGTATACTTAAAAGTGGTGGTAATGTTAATTTTTCTACCCGTTACAAACATCTGCACAAACGTATAATACTCCCACCACATATAATGGTGTAGGGTATAATAATAACAACAATAATTTAATAAGAACATAGTTAATTAATAGTAATTTTTGTTGTTATTGTTATAGTAATTTTTACACCTTTAAACAATTGTAATTTTACACCTTCAACAATTTAATCATATTTTTCTTGACTCGTTCTTAGTGTTTGTGTGTATGTATGTTTTTGCTCTTGTTGTAGTTCTATATTCTCTTGTGTATGGATGTTTGTATATATCAAAGTAATATAGTGAAAGAGTGTGAGTGTTTTTTCTCACGTACTTATTGTATTGTTTGTTACTTTTGTTGTTGTTGTCGTTTTTGTTGTTGTTAAAGGCATAAAACCTAGATTTTTGTTTAATATTCTCACCTAGCGATGCTTTTTAACTTAACCATTGTGTTGATATTGTACAGATTTTTATTTATATGTATGTGTGTGGATGCATTTTGTACACCCTCCATCATTCCAAATAACGAATGAGGTTTTATAAGTTTGTCGTTGCATGTGTAATAATAAGAAAAATGCATGAAAAAAGAGAAACAGTATGAAATCTATGGACCCACCCAAATAAATTTTGGTTCCGTAAATTATATTTCTACACTTAACCAAATGTTGTAGGTAACATTAACAAAAATTTTCGTAGAACTTTAATGAAAAAAGTGTTAAATTCTTACCGAATTTTTAATAACAAATTTAAATAATCATATTGACAATTTTTCATCAATTTGAAAACTTAATGAAAATATTCCTTACAATGAATAAATTATTCAAATTGAATAATATTTATTCAAATTAACTGAATTTTTTATAACAAATTCAAATAATCATATTGACAATTTTTCGTCAATTTAAAAAAATTAACGAAAATTTTCGTTATGATGAATAAAGGTATCGTTGGCTGATATTTAACCTACTTTTCTTCAATTCTCGCCCTTTTTTGTTATATTTACTACCTTTTTTGGTTCAGTGATGCCCGATTTATGAATTTTGAAGTTATTTTATGCTTTAATTTGCTCCATTTTTATATGTTCCAAAATCTGAAAGTCTGGTCTTAGAATCAATTCCTAACTTTTTTTGAGAATACAAGGAAATTTATCAAATCAATAATTATTTTCCAAAAGATCGATTCTCTCCAATTCTGCCTGTGCCCTACTTAAAATCTTAATCGATTTAGTTATATCCACTTGTTCTTCAGTCTATTTGTTGGCTGTAGACACTCTCTCTCTCTTTTCTATTTATGGTTCACTATTATCGATTCAGTAGAAAAAATTATAGACCGATATCTGTGCCTAACACAAAAATTCCAAAGAAGATCTTCTTAATTTCTATTAAAAAAGGATCAGGGGCATAAAAAATGGAACTACTAGTTCTTTAAGTTATTATTTACATCAATTCTAGAGTAAAATAGGTCCTCTAAAACCTCAGCTATTTACCATCATTTTGGATTATTTCATGAAGAATGCATGTTCAATCAAATGAATAATAGTTCGAAGTATCCCAATGATTACGTAGTTGATATAATCTAACAAAGCTAGGAAACGTTGAAGATATAATGCGCAAAGTAATCAAAGCAATAAAAATAGACATTATAAGCATGAAAAGCATCATCTTTCGAGTCCGCTGTGGATAGAATATTTATGCCAAGTAGTATATTAACCACAGAAACGTTAAGTGGATTAACGAAACGGTTGTTAATTTAACTTCGTAAAAATTTTGTAGAGATCAATTGAGGTCTGCTCCAAGATTGAGTATGTACTCCGCATGGTGCATCTACTGATATCTGATAATTTAAGAATAATGTCTTTTAAGACCTGAAAATCGCCTTAGAATACATTATTCGCAAAACACTTTGTACCAGTAGATGCACTTTGCGGAATACTGACTCAAGACTCAATCGATCTTAAAAACACTTTAACGAAATGTTTAACTGTTTAACTGGTTTCATTTAGACTCTTATTCCACCATAAGACAATATGGCTGAGAGCTTTAGATTCAGAAACTTCACCTATGCAGGTACACTTTACATTTCTATTATTATCCCAATACTAACATACTACTCTTTTCGAAGGAGCTTGGAGTAGTACCTAGAGGAAAGTTGATGATGTTTATCAGATAACACATTTGTAATGATGAGTCATCTGCCTGTGGAGTTGGAGTTTTTTTAGAAAGTGAACATACAATTTCGTTTCTGAAACATAGCAACAGCGACATCGGGATAATTGTTTCTATTTTTCTATGGGTTTTCTATTTCCTATGTCCTATAGGAAAGAGAAAGAGGAGAAGTCGGCTGCTCACATCCAATACTTGCCCAGCTTTTAAACATCTTCGAGCTCTACTTTTTTGAAAGGATAATTTAGAGTGTTTATCTTCGGACTATGGATTTTCATGATTTCTGCTGCTAAAATAGATTTTCAAATTAAATTCAACTATGCTTCAGAGGAGTTACGGTAGTTAAAGGAGTCTGCTGTTCCATAGCCCATATTGACTAGGGATTATTAGATAACTACTTGTGGTTCTGTGAATGGTTGATAAATGATGTATCTTCACTGATATTTGAGTGATTATAATCTGATCCGCCTTTCTCTTCGTCTTGTATTCGATTTACTTGGTTACACGCTCCTTTTTCCCCAACTTTATAACTTTTCTTGTGCGGTTATTTGTTCCTTCTTTTTTAATTCTTTACAGGCAATCTTAATTGAATCATTAGGCCCCAAGTGGGCTCACAAAATTACGAACAACCTACAAGGAAAAAAATGCATTTCAAGGACAACACTCGAGCTTTTAATCTTGGTAACTGATTCCACCTAAAAAATAACCATCAAAATTTTTACCCAATTTTTACAGCAAAAAGGTACGGATAGATCCCTAGATATGCATAGATCAAAAAGATATAGACCGAGATCTGAGACAACCTCTTAATCCCAGCGAAAAACTTTCGTAAAATTTTCAATTATAAATCGGCAGATTAGAACTACAATTTACCATAATATAAAGTAGAACGGACTTCATTATCATTCCAAACTTAAAATCAAAAGTATTTAAGAACAACGTTCATATATTATATGCGTTTGTGATGGCGTATTTACGTTAACTGTATATGTACGAAACATAACGTATTTACTTCTTATGAAATTTTGGTGCAGAATATTAAAGATTCGGCTTAGCTGAAAAAAGCATTCTTGCTTGTTTCTTTCAATAACTTTGGTTCACCATTTTTACTATTTAGTGATGCCCAACCTTTGAATTGTTCATTGTATTGTTATTGTTGTTTTCATTATTGTACTCACTACTACTACCACTACAACTACTATTGTTAGTTATTGTTTGTATGTGATTTTTTTCGCTTTCGTTATTGTTTTTCATGATGCTTCCTTTTTAGCATTTCTAAGGCAATTTCCGCTAGAATTCATTCATTGTTTATGAGCTGAATTTTTTTCTTTGCTCTCTGCTGTACATATGCAGCAATATACATTTAATCATATTTGTATGGATGTATGTGTTGGTGTGTAAGTAAGTGGTGTTCAGTTTGTTGTTGGGTAGATTTTTTTTTGCTGTTGCAATTGAAGGTAAGAGTTCCTCTTTTTACGATTTTATAAATGTGAATTTCTTTTGTTGTTTCAAATACAAAAGAAAGAAATGTCGTTTCACAATGAAATATATATAAAATACACAAACATACATATATCACACAACTACAATCACTACAATACAATACATAAATAATATTGTACAGTTCAGTTGTATTATTAAAGAGAGAGAAAAATCTTGTTGAGGTTAAAAAAAATATAATAAAATAAAAGTCCATGATTTAAAGGCCATATTTTGTTGGAAAGCAATAAAATTAAGTTAAAAGCTGGAAATGATAATTGAATGTTAAAGGAAAAAGCGATATAGAAAGTATGGAAGATAGAAAAGTTGTCAAAGTATTAGAAGTGAAATCGAAAATTACTATTGGGTATACAAATTAATAATATAAATTTGTTTTTTTTTTAAGAAAACATTAGTACTAATTGTTGGAACCAGCGCTATTCCAAATTGGTAGTGATTTTGACACAGAAATGAACGAAATATATTGTTAGCAGAAAATCAACGATGATCAATACCAAAAGCAGGAAAAACTTGGATCGCCTTTGAAGGTTACACAACAATACATTCCTCTGCCATAGAATTAAAAATCATGATAATTTGAAATAAAATTTTTCATGTCGAAAGTCTCAGGTTTATAGCCCAACCAACCAGTCAAATTATCGCCAAATCTTAATATCCATAAAGCTATGATTATATTATGTTTTGTATGATGAGCTATAGCAGACCAAGCGATCACAGAAGACATGTAACAAATAAACTGAATATCTTAAAGAAACATGTCCATTAAAAATTAACCAAAATATTCTAACGAATGCAAACCCATAATCGTTAATTAGGACAACGTTCCGAAACTACTTGGATAAAAGGTGAGAAAATTTTCTTTCTTTCTACCATTTGTTTTGATCGATACGCTTCTCTTTAAAACAGGTTATCAGAAACTAGTTGACGAAACATTTGATTTACCACACATTTGTAATAAACCGAAAGTTTTCCGACCGCCTCAGAATCAGTGCCTTAACCGGTTTAACCTTGTCCGTTCATTTGCTTCAGCTGGCTATATGTTTATATAACCTTTTGATCATTCCAAGTACTGACAAATTTGTTTTGTATAGGCCATTATATATCCCGTTATTCCTATAAGAAGCATGAACATCATCAAAATATGCAGCTGGTGCCTACTGTTCGGCTTTGTTTAAATTGGCATTTTTTAATTCCAACTGAGTGGATGATTGGTCTGGTGTGGCTAAGTTTTAGCATAATGTAGTTTTGTATGTTTCCATTCTTAGAACAATGCCCTCTATGTGTGATGTAGGTTCTGCGAGTTTCGGTAAATAACTTCATATGCTTGCGAGAAGCCCAATATATGTTTTTAAGTCCTATGTATTTTTATTATAATTTTTATTATTCTAATTATTATTATTATTATTATTATTATTATTATTATTATTATTATTATTATTATTATTATTATTATTATTATTAATATTATTATTATTAATAATATTATTATTAATATTATTATTATTATTATTATTATTATTATTATCATTATCATTATTATTATTATTATTATTATTATTATTATTATTATTATTATTATTATTAATATTATTATTATCATTATTATTATTAATAATAATAATAATAATATTATTATTATTATTATTATTATTATTGTTATAATTATTGTTATTATTATTATTATTATTATTATTATTATTATTATTATTATTATTATTATTTTATTATTATTATTATTATTATTATTATTATTATTATTATTATTATTATTATTATTATTATTATTTATAAAAAAATTATTTATTTTTTTCTTTTTTTTTAGTGAAAATTTTGAATTTTGACGAAAAAAAAATAATTTTCCAGTAATATTTTTATACCCTCCACCACAAGTTCTGACGAGGGTATAATAACTCACTTATGATCCCATAAAAAATACTTATTCCTCCATCAATTCAAAATTTGAGTCAATTTATGTCCATCTGTCTGTTGGAAACATTCTCAGGTCTAGAATAATTGTCCGAATACAATAAGAATTAAGCATATTATTTTTTGAACTCCTGAGCAGTTTCCTGTTTAGAACCAGCTATATCGAACCGTTAACAAAAAACTTATGGACTGATATTTGAGACAACCTCAAAATTTTTAAGAAGAGCTTTTCTTTATTTGACCTTAATCCCATGTAAGGTTATTCCCGGAATATGGTTTTGAAATTATATAACTCTTAAATATTGAATAATTTTAGTGAAATTCGGCACAATAAGTTTTCTTACTGTCTTCAAAGCACGGAACTGAATCCATGAATATCAGCCTTTATTTTGCAGATGCTCCTATATTAGGCCCCTTCACGGAAGGAAACCAATTCTGTTGAAATTCGCCAAAAAAATTTTCGTAACTGTATTATGTTATTAATTTGAACAATATGGGTCCATATTTTACTATAGCTCCCATAAAAGGTCCTTCCTGGTGGGAGTTTTGAGCTTTTAAAAGTTTACAATAAAGACCAATTTTATTGATTTCCGCACAATTATTTTTCTAACTGTCTTCAATGCACATAACTGAGCTGACAAATATCGGTCCATATTTTGCTTAAGCTTCCATATAAAGATCCTTACCGGAAAACGGTTTTGAGCTTCTTAAAAATTCAAATAAAGACCATTTTCTAAATTCGGCATAGTAACTTTCGTAACTGTTTTTAATGGACGTAATTAAAGTGAAGAATATTGGTTCCCATTTTGTTATAGATATTTTTCTCGGAAAACGGGTCAAGCTTACAGAACGTTTATGATCCAATTTAAGTGAAAATCGGTTTTATCAAATGTAACTAATTTGAGGAATATCGGTAGATAATTGGCTATAGGTTCCATTCAAGGGGATTAACATGCGTAAGTAGGAAAGGGAACTTAAGATCCAGCTTAATATATAGAATGCTTTTTTGTAAAAATTTTATTTTTTAGTGAAATTTTGAATTCTTTTTAGTGAAACTTTTGATAGAAATTTGAATTTTTGGTGAAAAATTGAAGTTTTCATAAAAATTTGTAGTTTTTGTCAAACTTGAATTTTTAGTGAAAATTTTATTTTTTTTTTTTTTTTTAATTTTTTGAAAATTCGGTAACAATTTTAATCTTTCAACGAAAATTTAAAAATAATTTTTACTTAAATAAAAATTATTTTTTAACTGAAATTTTTTAAGGAAAAATTTTGACTTTTTGTAGAAAATAAAATTTTATTAGAAATTTGGATTTTTAGTGAAAATTTCAAATTTTAAATGAAAATTCGAATTTTTAATATTTTTTTTATAAAAATTTAATTTTTAAGTGCAATTTTTTTACTTTTTTTGTTAGAACATTTTCCAATGGAAAAAAAATTTAATTTTCAATAAAAAATTGAGAAAAATCTTAGAAATTTAAAGCAAATGAATTCTATTGTGAAAATTAATTAAATTCCTAAACTGAATATTTCAATAAATATGATTCAATAATTATAAAAAATATATTGCGAAATAAAAATCGTTTCATTACCGAGCAAAATATTTTCCAAGAATTAATAATTTCGCGCAAAGTTTATACGTCTTCCACCCCCCCCCCCTTTATTCCACACTTTCATTCAGTTTTTTTATCTTTATAAATAAATTTTTGTTTATTATAAAATTCTATATTTCGATCACGTTTTAAATTTTTACCGGCTGTTAAATTGTTTTACTTACACCAACAATAACAGCAACAATAACAATAGAGACACACATATCAGGGCAGACCAACCAACCAAAAAGGAATGATGAGACATAAATTATTTATCAGACAATTTTTTGTTTGTTTGATAAATAAAAGAATAAAACATAAAAGAACAAAAAAATAAAAGAAAACAGTTGTATTTATGATTCATATGAATCATTTATGAGTTTTGGAATGCAAACAAACACTACAGTCGAAGATGTCTATAACGAACGGAAGTAAATTTTTGTGTAACAAATTGTGAAGAAATGTATGGAATATGATTTTGGATTTTAAGTTAAATTATAAACTTCTTACACAAGTATTTCGTATCTATGAAAACGTTAGAACTTTCACAACTTAAATTTTTTTAAAGTGAAATGTCATTTGATGTCAAAGTTTTATGAAGGAATTAAAATTCCAAATTTGAAACTGAAATTAATAACGGTATTTTATGAAATTTCGATATGATGTATACAGACGTGTCCATGAATCAGAGAATTATACATCTCCCTCTACTCTATGCGAAAATACCCGAAATCCCAAACCAAATAAATCATATTTAAAAATTGGAATTTTCATAATAAAAACCGTCGGGAAGAAAAAACATTTTGGTTGTTTACCTTAAATAGAAACATATGTAATATGTAAGGAGTGAGATCGATAAAATCTTAACATGCAATTTTCAGAAAAATTTGTTACCAAAGTACAATTTGATTTTTTAATCTGTTAATCTGATTAAAATTAGTAACAGGAAAAAGAGCATACTAAAATTGTTAAATATTTTCAACCACACCAAACTTGGTCCAACAAAAAGTTGGTTTAGCATTCAGAGTTCCTCCGTCATACTGTTTCCACTATTATTAAGCAGTACCGGGAGAACTTGTCTGTTGGTAGAAAACATTGGTCCAAGTAGAAGAAAATATCGTTATGATATTTTTAAGCCAAAAAAAGTAATTTCAAAAGATCTCCAAACAGCAGATAAAATGTATGTACTTTCAGATTTTTCGAAACATCAAAAATTTTATGTTGCAGATGCTCGAGGGATTTTTAAAAAACAGTCTAGGACCCAAGAGTTGTTATAGCAAGCTATACGTAGCTGCGGCTAAAGAAGCCAATCATCTGTTACACAGGGTCCCATAAATACCAAGGCTTTCACTAAAGAATGTTTACAAAAATCCTGCTTTCTAGTCAGGTTTCGTTTTTATTTTATAGATATTAATGTTCAATTTCTTTCCTTATTAAGGACAATTTAGAGATTATTCCAACTTCAAAAATTTTGATCTTGACAAAAAAATATTTTTTTTTAAAGTTGACCAACTTCGAATGAAACCTCTCTGCTCCAAGTTCTTCTACTTTTTTTCTAATTTCATTTCCACAACTTCGATAGAAGTTATTAAATGGTTAACAAATTAAAGGAAACTAAATATCGAAAACAAAGCCTAAAATTCTGGAAATTAGCCCTTGGAAGGTGCAACAGGTGGGATGATATTAACTGATCTGATATGTCTCTCTTTTTCAAGAGACAAATAGGCTTCTGTACTTTAAGTAACATGCACAGAAGCCCGGAAAATATTCCTTCAATAGCAATTCAAATAAAAAACATAAAACTCCGCCTTTAATTTATGGATTGTTCCAAATGTTTCAAATACCTTCAGTTGTTACTTTTCCTCTAAGTAGTAATTGGATTAGATAACAATAAAATTACCTGTCCAAAAGTCCTGAGGTTCTTCTATTAATATCATTGATTCTCGTAGGTTGCAGAAAAATTATCTTCCTTCTTGAATGAAGATCCCAGGTCTTTCGGCATAGCAACAAATCTCACTTAACACTTTTCCTTCGAGTTTATACCCCATTCTGGATATATACAAAAAGAAAAAATGTCCTCGACATTCATCATAGCAATAAATTTTATAGAGGATAATTCAGATAAAAACTTACACAACCCTTTAATACACTTTCATATATCGAGTTGATTCCTTAAAGGTCTTTACCCCATTTGACATATATTGCATTTTTGCAGATATTTATCGATATCATGACTTTTGATGTTGCTCCTATGTTGAGGTTCCTTTACAGCTTCAAATTCATATTAATGCTCATTGAATTCGCACTGCCTACAAACGTTAAAGTAGCACCCTGAAGTATGGAGAACCTCATATACGGTATTTTATATTTCCCGGAAAATAAAACTTATCCAATGCGATGGATTTGCAACACTTTAGCCTTTAAGCATTTTAATAAAAAAAGTTCCATCTACAATGCTATGGCCTCTAGGTGTTTTCAGAAAACAGAATCAGCAACATAAGTAACAGTCTAGAAGCCAGATTGCTCTAGTATTACGTCATGTTCTTTATCATTCTGTTTGTAATACAAAGAAGGAATAAGATTATGCACCAAATCAATCTTAGTCGATTAAGTCTGTCATCCAAAACACTTATATCTGAAACTATAAAAGAAAACTGCATGAAAATCGGCACAGATAACACACATTTTGTGTAGAGCTCAGGGCAGCCATATTTTCACGTATTATTTTCCAATTCACTTTATCGATGTGTCACTGTATTTAACAAATGCATTATCTTCACATAAGACAAATTAAATTAAATAAATATTATTTTCTTTATTATTTATTTTTAAATTGTTGTTGTTTATTTTTTCGGTACTTTATTGTTGTTGTACATATTGTTGTAGTTGTTGTTTTAATTTATTTATTTACTGCATAGAATAAATTTGTAGGTTAACGCTTAAATAATAAAGACAATTGAATAAATTTTTAATTTTTTATTGTTATTTTTCGAGTGCGTGTATTTGTTTTTATTGCTGAAAAAAATACAACAACAAAATAAATAAAATTAAAGTCAAACAAATTAAATAAAGAACGTCGAAAAATAATGTTTCAATGCAAAATATAAATAAAAATAGTAAAACAAAATAATAGAAAAAATATATAACATCTGTAGGGTGGAAGTAGAGTCATAAACGATCACATGAGACACTACGCATAACGGACATTTAAGTTATTTAACATGGAAATGACTAGTAAATGAAGAATAATTCATTGTTCTATGTAGGAATAAGAGGCACGACTTCCTTATGCATCCCAAAGGAGTGTGATCCAAAAATGTGTGATCCAAATAATAAATACCGGCAGAACTTGTACATTGATACAAAACCTGGTTCAAGTGGTAGAAATGGTCCATGTAATGTTTCTGAAGCCAAATAATAGAAACATTTTCAATTTAACTTCCAACTTATCTGGTTTTAAATCAGCCCAATTATCTATGTACTCGGACTATTTGCATCGAAAAGTTAAAACAGATTTAAAGACTTAGAAGGCTCAAAAGCTGATGCTAAAAAATTAGAAGCCAAAAAAAGAGCACCAAAAATGAAGTCAAGTTTTCTAAAACAAATATTCTTGCTGCAGAGTGAATGACGAAATATATGTTCTGGCAGATTTTTTGCAACTTCCTGGTCAAAAAAGTAGTTTCGGATGCTGAAGCGATGTTGCAGAAAAGCTCATAATTTCCCAAAAAGTTCCTGGTGTGTCAAGTAATATGCAGTTGCGGCAAAAGAAGCCAATCATTTGTTACAATGTGCTCCATAAATCCCAATGTTTACATCAAGGACTTAATAATGTGTCCTTAACAATGTACTGTCACTATGGTACAAGCCCTTAAGTAGTACAGGAACGATAATGTGGTATTTGTACCAAGAGATACAAATCCTCTTTACTGACCAGAGATAAGGCCAGTGGAGAGATATTGGACTCCTGTTATAGGAATACAGAGCTCTCACTCTAATAGACCTCAACTCTAACTGTGTGAAATTTCATTAAGATTTCTTTAACAATTTACTGGTTACAGAATTATTTCCAAGAAACTAAATTTGGAAACACTGCACAGTGTTTCAAATAAAAAATTTAAATACAAATAAATCTGCTACTTTCGAACGGCTGGTCAGTGATAATGGAAGTGTGGGTGAGTTCAAGTTCTGAGTTTGGATTTTGTGAACCTAACGTGAGTCGGTCCATAGAATCCTTAAATTGGTCACCTTGAGTCATAAAAACGCTTGAAACAATATAGATTTCTTATATCTGAAGGATTTTTATTTATAAGTGGATTCTGATATCTCTTATAGTTTAAGTGATATTTAGTTTCAAAAATTAAAAAATTTACTTTTTTAACGATCTACAATTTTTAGTGATATAAATTGTTGCTCCCCTATATAGTTAGAATGATAAAGCAGACAATTTAAAAACCCATATTTGGGATTTTTTTGGGATTTTATCATTATTAACATTAATATATAAAATATGATGTATATATGTATGTATGTATGTATGTATGTATGTATGTATGTATGTATGTATGTATGTAAGTAACGTATAGTGGGAGAGGTACCGCCCATACAAACGCATAACAGAATTTTAAGTGGAAATGATAAATTTTATTAGATTTGGATTTTTTTGGACGAAGCAACAGACATGGATATATCGAGTCTGATTTGTATATGGTCCAATTGTATACAATTTATGGAAGTTAGATGTTTATTTCTTAGTGTTATACACGGAATGACTTTAATATATTTTTCTTTTCTTAAAAAAGAGACAATTAAATTAAATTAAATTAAATTAAATTAAATTAAATTAAATTAACGAAATTCAGATAAGGCTAGCGGGCTAAGTATTTTCCCTACTACCCTCGTACATAAATTTATGTCAAGAATTTTTTTGAGTTATAAACAAAATTATAGTCCAACGGAAAAAAATGGAGTTTAAAGTAAAAAACTTTAAATCTCTTTGAAAATCATCGCCAAATCATACGTTCAAGTTACCTTTGTAAAAGAAAGAAAGAAGTTCCTGCTTAAAAAATTAAATATTTTCAACAAAATCCAAATCGGTTCTACAGCAAGTTGGCCAAGCAGGGGTACCGCCCATACAAACCAAATATTGATTATCAAATATTTAAAGAACTATAAAAGCGAAGATTCTTAAATTTGGTTCCAACTTCCCCCTTAAGGAACTGTTTAAAATCTTAAAATATTTTAACTTATAACTTATTTTCTGTTGATCCAATGATCTATATATTATGGATCAGTTCTACCTAAATCTAGTTACTTATAACAATAACATTGGATGCAGTCAAATTTCACAAAATTTCAAATTTTGATTTGTTGCAACAATATATACCTTTTTAGATTAGATATCTCCTTAAGAGTGTTCCACACGGAATGACAAATTTAATATACCCACATCATCACTTCTAATGGTGAAGGGTATAAAAATCCAACACCCAATAATTCTTAAAAAAAATACATATTTGAAAACCGCAATCGGTATTTTTTCCCTTCCGCAAAATATATTAATTATACAATTTCAAAATCGTTTCTAAATGCAATTAATTTTATCAGCAAATTAAATTTATTTTTAAAACCGTAACCTACACCAGCATCAACTGAAAGCACCAACCACCCAACCGCAAAATACTTCAAATAATTCCAACAGACAGACGGACATACAAACAAACATACATATATAATGACAAACATATGTATTAAATAATTTTCTTATCAGTAAAGAATGATTAATAAGAACAGAAATTAATGGAAAATGAAGTGTTTTACTACTGCGAAACTACATACACAAACACACACTCATAATATATTTATCTTCTATATATATGAAAATTAATGTGTGTTTGTTTGTTTGTTTGTTTGTTTGTCTGTTTATTTGGGACTTATAGGCAGCTTTTCTGAAATTCTCACATAATCTCAATATACCCGATAGTAATATATCCTATCAAAATTCCGATAGGACCAGGAGGACGGATACCTCCCATACAAAGCAAATTTTGATTATCAAATATCTAAAAATCTATAACAGCGAGAATTTTCGATTTTGAACCCAAATACTTTAATAAGAAACTGTTTTATTAGACAAAAAGAAGATCGGATAGGATCAGGGTGAGAGGTAGCCTCCAAACAAAGAAAATGTTTATAATCGAATATCTTAAGAACTGATTTGGTCCTCATACATTTTTCAAGTAACAGTTTTACTGGACAGAGTAAAGGGCGGAGAGAATATTGCGGAGAAGTGTTCCCCATAAAAAAATTTGTCGATTATCGAATATCTAAAGATCTATAACAGCAACAGTTCTCTAAATCGAAAATAATCACTTTCTTAAGAATTTCTTTTACTGATCAAAATATAGGATGGATAGGATCAAGGGGAAATGTACTCCCATACAAAGCATATATTAATTATGAAATATCTAAAGAACCGTAAAAGCGGGAGTAATCAAATTGATTCCAATTACATCCCCAAGTATGCTTTTTACTGTCTAAAGTGTTGGATGGATAGGACCATGGGGAGGGGTACCATCTATTTTCTATGGGCGGCAAAGTGCACCGGGTCTAGTAGGCTATAAAAATTCCAGTAGGACCGGGAGAGGGGTACCACCCGTACTAAGCAAATATTTATTATGAAATATCTAAAAAACTATTACAGCGAGACCCTTTTTCAAGGGTCTTCTTTATTAGACAAGGAGTGTGAACGCATAGGACCTGGAGGACAGGTAGCTCCATATAAAGCAAATATTGATTATCGAATATCTAAAGAACTACTACAACGAGAATTCCAAAAAATTTGTCCCAATTACCTTCTCAAGGAACAGTTTTATTGGACAAGATGTTGGACGAATAGAACCAGGGGAAGGGGTACCCCCTAAAAAGAAAATATTAATTTTAGAATATCTTAAGAACTACTACAGCAATAATTGTCAATTTTGATCCCAATTTCGAGCAACAATTTTGGGAAGAGTACCAGATACCTAAAGAACTATAAAAGTGAGATTTAATCTCCGTTACTTTAACTTGGAGCTGTTCCAATTACTTTCCTGGCACAGGACTATGATACTTTTGCAGCTACAATTCAGAAATTAAGCCCCAATAATTTTCCTGTAAAACAAATTTACATAAGAAAATGTTTGGTTGATGGGGCCATACAAAGAAAAAAGGAGAGCCGACTCTATATATACCCAATATTAATTTAATCAAATATCTAAAGAACTATTTTATCTAAAGTTTTCAAATTTTGTCAGTTTCTTATGAAACGGTTTTATTGAAAAATTTAAGAACTGACAGGGTCAGGGAGATTTGAAGAGGTTTCCTCATACAAATTATATACACACGATAATTGATATAAATTTCTTTCCAGGCATGGAACTGTGTAGAATATTTTGCGCAGCAAAGCGAACCGGATAGAAGCTAGTATATTTATACAATTCGTAAAATTTTTGTTGTTTTCAGTACTTTTTTTCAGTTTTTTATTGTTATTTTCATTATTTACTGTCGTTCATACAAATCTGTTTGAATATAAAAAAAAGAATCTACAAATGAGTGAAATTGAAAGTTACAAGACGCTTTAACGGTAGTTATAAAATAGAATTGAAACGAAATACAACTCAGACAGAATTTTATTTAAAATTTATTTCACAAAAGAAAAATAAATAAATAAAATAAAATAAAAAAGTGACACCCAAACGAAAAACCTTAAAACGGAAGTGTCGAAAATTAATAATAAATTTGAAAAATAACCGAAAAAAAATCATTTTAATTATTTCAAATAAAAACGTGTTAAATTTATTAATTGAATTTGAAAGAAATCAAATAAATTAAACGTGTGTCTCTGTGTGTGTGTGCGTTTGTGTGATTTTTTATTATTATTTTTTTTAATACAAAATAATTAAATAAAAAATAAATAAATTAAATTAATTAACATACATTATGTTTTCATGGTGTTTTAAGTGCCAAAACACCGATGATGAAAATGAATATCATCAGAGGCCTAAAACTCGTAATAATTCAAATAATAATTCACAAAAAAGCTCAAAACATGCCGCCATACACCCCACCACCATCACTACCACAACTAATGATGTCGTTGAATCGAGAGCGAAAAGTGTGGAAGAAATGCAAAAAGAATGTTTAGAGGCACACAATAGATATCGTGCCAAACATGGAGCCAGTCCATTGACCTTGAATAAACAATTGAATGCGTACGCAACAGAATGGGCTAAAGTAAGTTGTAAGAAAAAACAGCGATGCGAAACAAAGAAAAACAAAAGAATCGCAAAGAGTATTAAAAGAGCTATAGAAAGGGTTTATTTTAGGTCAAGATGTTATGGCTGTACATTTTTAATGTGTGCAGATGATTTAATATTAAGCGATAGACAGACACTGTCTCTTTAAAAATAATGTATACAAATTATTCATTTAGTTGAGTCTAAACAAAGAACTGGTTGGTTAACTTTTGTACGGCGCATTAGAATAACATAACATTTGATAAAGCGTTAGAAGAGGAGTTAAGTTTTATAAATTTGAAAGGGGTTTCCCATAAAGAATACCTTCATGGAGTTATAGTGACTCAATTTAGAATGTTTTGGAAATTTTGAAAATGTCTTAATGGTGCTACAGAGGTTAAGAAAATTTTTCAACGATCAAAATTGAAGTATTTCTGGCTGATACATGAGTCCCTAAAGTTGAAAATCGATTTAGAAGCTTTTAAAAATTTATGGCTAAAATTCAACTTTTACTAATTTTTTAATAATTTCTAGTTTCTAGGAAACTGATTTTAAAGAACTGGGACTTCTTTGGAAAAAATTTAATAAAGTTCACCAATTGACTTAGCATCACTACATTTTTTGCTAAAACATGAACTAAATTTGGTGTATAATTGTGCAAACATTATTTCCTTTTCGTTGAAATTTAAAAATGGTTAAATGCAGAGGAAATTTATTGAGTCCTACAGATTTTTTCACAATATCTCTTAAACCAATAATCAAACAAAAAAATTATATAGAACGTTATCTATACATCTTGTGGAAGACATTTCACAAGAGGTATATTGTTTCCGATTGTTAGAATACGGGCTATGATTCCCGACAAGTCCATTAGGTTTAATTCCAGACTGCAAGACAGCCAGTCCCACAGAGCTATGCTGTGTTCGTTAAACCACGATTTAGACTTTCATCTCTAAATGGAAGAAGAGCATCTTCCGGTAATTTATTATAAATTGTGAGATTCATTTTTGTTGGAACAAAACAAATTTTAGATTTGCCAACTGCAAAAATTGCTGCCCAAACCATAACACTATCACCAGTCGAAATTTATAATATTTTATTTTTGGTGATTATACCCTACACCATCATAGGTGTTTAACCATGTCCATCCTGCTGGCTGTTCATGCAAAGTTTCTCCACGAAATACAAGCCACAGTTTTGATGATATCTTAATGAAATTTGGTACGTAGTATTAAATTGGTTATTTATTATTTATTTATTTATTTTATATAGGCTCCATACACATGTCCCCCCAGAATGAGGTTTTAGGGCCATAAAATTCCTAAATACAGAATAATTTTGAACAAATTTTGCAAAAATAATTCTTATGATATTTTCAAATGATGTGCTAAATATACATACGAGGATCGGTTCATTATTTCTTAGAGGTCTCATACAAGCTTCATTACAAATATCACTGTAGCTTTTTTTGCTATCAATGTTTCAATGTTTAGAACGAAATACAAAAAAAATATTTTTTGGGATTTTTTCCACACTTTTGGGAATTTATTGAAGTTTTTTTTAGTAAATCAACTTTAATTAAGGATCTAGATTTTTGTGAAAATTTAAAAGAGATATATTCATTAGTAAATCTTGAAATTAGAAACAAAAATTTGACACACATTTAAAAATATTTAATAACCCAGTTACACCAATTTGAACCCTTATAATTCCGCCCATACAACCAACATTCTTCTTTTATTATATAAATTTATAAATCCATTCAGCCGAGCAAATGTTAAAACTGTAACTTCCAAATAAGTTAAAATGTTATAAATGGTCAAATACAGTTGTAAATAATAACTACGAAAAAAATTAATGGCCCTCGTATAATTTATATTTGTGCAATATGTGCATTATTTTAACAGTAACATTCATGTAAAATTTATGCGTTTTAAAGGCGGACTTGTATGACCTTAAAACTCCATAACGAGAACAATATTTGCATGTGGACTAAGTGAAATAATGGACCCATCATCACTTTCAAATTCAATAGATAACACAGTTGTTTTCTGCCCGTTGCAAATTTTGCACAAACACATAGTATCACCTACAATGGTGTATAAGAAGAAATCAATTCGTCTCGCTGTGAAATTCACCAAACCGTTTGGACAACACTTTAATATAAAACAATTAGAAGTGCTCTAGTCGATTAAATCCGACTTTATAATACCCTGCACGACAATGTTGGTTATAATTGGTAGTTATGAAAAAGTAATGAACCGTCCTCGTATAATTTTATTTTACGATATATTCGTAACTATGCAGTACAATGTGGTAAAACTAACTTTTATGTAAAATTTTTACGTTCAAAATGTTTTTTTTTTTTGGGATCAACCTTAAAACTCCATTCCAGGAAGACATTTGTATGGAAGCTACCTGAAATTTTGAACAGAATATGATTAATTTCAATAAGCTTCGTCGTTGAGCCAAAAAATACGACCTATAGAGTGTTTACAACATTTACATGACAACCAGTAGGACAGACAAGCGCACGACATCATTAAATCGACCATTTTCACCATTTTTTCCACATGTTACAAACATCAACATAACAACACCCAACGGTGGTGTAGAGTGTACATATAATAAGCCAAATGCCAATGTTGAAATAATTAATCAGACATTATACAGAAAGCTCCAGTATTTTAATAAAATTCGACATAACAAACATCACAAAACTCAAAACGTATCGAAGTCAAATTTTTTTATTTCTCCATCTTATTGTCTAGATAAAATAAGACTTTTCTCTCTTTCTCATCTCTCAATTTCTATTTATCCGCTCATCAATCATTCTTAGCATAAACGTAACATCTACTCATTAAGATTAACATACGCACATCATTAGATCAACATAGAACATAATTGTAAGTTGTTTGAGGCCTGAATTAAAGCTTGAAAAAATACATTTGTAACCGTTCTCAACTTGTTGTGCACAATTTCAATGTTCTTAAATTTATACAGAATTTAAATGTTTAAACAGTTTTTTTTAATCAAAAATAATTTTTTAATAAAAATATAATCTACATGATATTTTAAATCATTACAGTTGATATAATGTATATGAACAGTATTTCCCAACATGTCCCTTTGGCGCAGAGGATAGCGCGTTGGACTTCTAATCCAAAGGTCGTGGGTTCGATCCCCACAAGGGATGCAATTATAATTTTTTATCTTATTTTGTTGCAATATTTTTAATTTTTCTATAAATTTAAATAATAAAATAAGAATGTTGTATTCGGCTATGCCGAATCTTTAATACCCTCCACCACAAATTCGTGAGGAGTTAATACGTTAGGTTCGGTAGATATACATATACACATACACTCGGAAACGCATAGATTACATAAACGATTTTCTTAAATATAACACAAAAACACTTAATGAGTCATAAAATAAATTTCATTTTTGGCTATAACTTTTTTCTACTGAACCGATTTTTATAATTTTTGGAATAGTAATGAAGTTTACATAACTTAATATTATCAAAAATATTATCCCAATTTTTCTAAATTGTCAGTTCACCGCTTGAACTTGGATGCTACATCAGATTTCGGTCCATAACTTTTAATATACTGAGCCGAATTTGCTGGTTTTAAAAAGGAAAATTTTTTTGTCATTCCATGTGCAACGCTAAGAAGGAATCAATTTTTTTTCCTAAATTTCTATTACAAAATAATACAATTTTTTGGAATCCACATAGGTACATAGTTCTAGCAAATTATTAGGAATTTTGCACAGAATAACAATATTTAAAATTTTCCTAACCCAAATAGAGCCCACCAAGTTCAAAAACTAAAAACAAACTGTCCAAAATGGGTTAAAATAAATACCTTTTTTCAAGCAAATAAATAAAAATTTGGCGATTTGTTAAAAAATCATCATACCAGAGATAACAAATTTATTAGTTCCATTTCCCGACTCTATGATCTACTAGAAGTATATCCCTTTTCAAATCAATTGGAGAATCCTCAGGAATCTCAATGTGAAATATCAATAGTTCCAATGCGAAGTCATAAACGTCCAAAATATAAAGAGATCTTAACAAAATTTGACACAAATAAATCCTATTTTATTCTAAAACATTGTTCTAAATTGTACGAGGATCGGTTCATTATTTCTTATAGGTCCCATACTACCGTCTACCAAATATCACTTTGAAGTTCTTAAATCTCTCATATACTCCGGTATTGTGAAAGGAATCAATGTCTGAAATTTTACGAAGATCGGTCCATTAATTTTTCTAGCTCCCGTATAATCCCCCTAGAAAAAGTCTGTTTAAAACATACAAATTCATCATAAATGTTAAGCAAAAATTAGAAAGTAAATTTATACGAGAGTCGTAGATTTATTTTTAAAACCAAACATTTTAAACAACAATGTGGTCAGCCGACTACTTAAAACCCGGTCAAGCTCGGCTATGAAATACTTTACACCAGATTGTTAATAATTAATTGTACCTAGGCAATGTTATGCAACGACCCTCGTATAATTTGTTTTTAAGAAATTTTGCTAAAGAGTTTCATAAATCAATATGATACTAATATTTTTGTAAGATTAATGAGTTTAAAGACTTTTTTTCGTAGGTGGCATATGGAATTTATGGAAAACTATAGCACGATCCTCGTAAAACTTCGAACATCGACATCTGTTTATAATTGTCTTATGTTAATCAAATATAAATAAAATGTATCATGTTGGTTAAGAATATTGCAAAACTTTTTTATTTCGTAAACATCGTTTCATATTTAAGAATTTTATGGTCTTAAACCCCATTCCGGTTACGTGTGCATGGGGTCTATATGTTTAAAATCAGTTTCAATAGGCATCGATCCTGGGCAAAAATTTCATTAAACTGCCTTCAAAACTGCAACCTGCATTTTGCGAACGAGCTCAACTCTTTAATAAACATTTAACGAAATTTTAAAATATCAACAAATTTGAGGTGACTACGCCCTTGGCTACATATGGGTCTGTTCTCTTCTAAACTAACACAAAAACATTTAATCTTTAACTATAAAAATTTCACTAACAAATTTCTAGCGGTTCAAAACTGTTTTAAAAAAATCACTCTAGAAACACTCTACGAAATGCTCAACTTTATTCACCACTTATGTTAGTGAAGGGTATAGAAAACAGATGAGTCAAGAGGAAGTTATAAATCAATTTAATACACGTTTTGTAGATCTAACATTTCATACACTTTTCAACAAATTGAATAAACTTTTTATCTAAAATTAAATTAAAAACGATTCCCAAGTAAAAGATTATAATTTTTTGTTCCAAAAACTAAATTTCACAAAGTTATAAAAGTTATAAAAAATGTTATGATTTATTATCTCACACAGAAATTGGCCAAAAGCAATACGCTACAACATCGCAAAAACAACAAATATGGAGAAAATCTTTATCTTGGCACCAATATGGGACCCCAGACACATGAATTGGCGGTAAAAGCCTGGTATGAAGAAATCAAAGATTATAATTTTAATAAACCAGGATTTTCATCAAATACCGGCCACTTCACTCAAGTGGTATGGAAATCAAGTAAAGAACTGGGAGTTGGCATATTAACAAAGTGAGTCTGATTATTATCAAATTTAATATTTTTACCAGAAATTTTCTATTATCATAGAGACAATCGCACTTGGATCGTTTGTAATTATAATCCTCCTGGCAATATGATGGGTAATTATAAAGAAAATGTGGCCCCTTTATTGGTTGACACAGCTGCCAAAATAATCGATAAAATGAAACCACAGAAAATGTTATTGAAGAGACCTTTAAAACCTGAAACCGATGATAAAGATGAAAATGATACAATCAAAAAAAGATATAGTGCCAAAGATTTGAAATTATGGTCTCAATTTGAATTGGAATGTTTGGATAGTCATAATAAATATAGAGCCATACATGGCAGTCCAGCTATGAAATTGAATAGGAAATTATGTAACTTAGCGCTCGATTGGTCAAAGGTAAGTTATTTTTATTTTAAAACTATTTCAAAATTGGTGGTCCAACTAAAATTCTAGATGTTAATTATAATTAAAGTTGAAAATTATAACAGAAAAATCTATAGCAATTATGCTTCAAAACTGTCCTTCAAATACATGCCATAACTTCGGAGATATGTCTCAATACAATGATACATATCACTCCAATTAATGTCTTTTGATCCGGATTTTTTTGGCTTAGAAACGTACGTTTCAAAACACATGGTTGTGGTGGGCATTTATTGGTATTATCTAGGCTTAACATCTGTCATTATATTTCAGTATGCGATAGAGATATAAACATGTATTTTCTCAATCGCTATAATAATGCAGTTAAGAGAAGATTTTTATTCATTAATTTAAAGAAACCCGTTCCGGAAAATTTTAGGTTAATGGAAGAAGTTTGCGATCATGAAACAACAACTAAAAATGTCTGAACTAATCTAAAGTGAAAATTTCGACAGATGACAGGGGCAACTTTGATCCACTGAAAATATTTTAAGCTGATGGTTTGAAAACTTTGATTGACAAAGGTTAAAAGAACTTGCGATATCATTAGGAGGAATACGTCATAACACTTCCCCACATTTCCATTCGAAAGTATCGTAATCAGTTCCCATGTATATTGATTCCGAAGGACTTTGAAAGGCATTTTTGTTTATTTTGAATGAAAAGTTTCTGATCACCGGTTTTATTATCTAGACCATGACCCTTCTGACAACAGTTTATCTTTGTCCATTCAGAAATCCCTTATTGGTGTATAATGCAGAAAGCTGAATTGATTTGTTATTTAACTCAAAACCAAAGCATTTTTTTAGAACGGAATCAATAGACTTAAAAATTAAGACGTTTTGGCAATGGATCAATGGACATTGTCCATGTGTTGGAGAACTGGAAAATTATAAAAAGTAATCCTTTCCTCATCGGTTGCACCTAATTAAATTTTGAAAACCTACTTTAGCTGGACTTCGCCAAGTAACTCAAAATGCCTTAAGAGACATTCATTTTATAGGGAACTTCCCACCATTCAATATTCATTTCATGCAGTTTTTTATTATTGTAGAAGACTCCGAAAAAATGGAAATTTTCTAATTCCATGGCAGGAGAATTTTGTCTACAAGCTTGACAAAATAACTCCTCAAAGTTGCGAAGGACCTTAAAACAATATTCTTCTTGAAAACTTTGGACACTTTTACTGATATTCTGCCTGAGAAAGTTTGAAATTGGTAATCCGGTCACCGTTTTTCATAGAGCAATAAACCTTAAGAGTGGTGTATTCGCCAAGAAAAATGTTCGGTCAAACGATTCACTAGATTTTAGAACAGTTGCATATACTAACCGTATCTGCGAAATGTTTGGATATCCAACTCCTGCGGATTAAACTCAGAACACTTCTTTGTCAGAAAAGGCTAAGTGAGCTGAGTTTGAATTTAAGGATAACAGTACTTTTACTTTTCACTAGAAACATGAAATTGCATTCTTAACCTAATTGACGTTTATTTGTCAAATCTGTGGAATTCCAAATTTCATGTATGGAGCGATTGTGTACTGAAAAGCTATGAAAATATCTACTTTAAAAACATTATAGAAGTTTTCATCTACGTTCTTGCTTCCATCTTTGAAACTCCACTGAACTTTCACAGTATATTTAGACTATTAATCGCTTATACACCGAACCTAGAAATCCCTTTCTTTGTCATGGCGCAAATTCTAGGTTGATGGTTAATCTGCCACAAAAGCGTGAATGGAAATCGTGAATTTATTATGAAAAACATCTGGCAGTTTGGATGGAAAACAACCCCGAAAATAATACACACATTTTTTAGTTACATGAAATAGACCATCTGGTTTTCTTCTTATCATTGGATCGTAAAACCTATGACAATTGTGAATGCTAAATGATCGATGTATTGAGAAAGCGGTCATTAAGGGCTAGAAGTTTAAATTAGATACCCTTCGTTTTGGATATATGCACAGATAGATCCAGATTCACTTTTCTGAAGTCATTTAACCTATACTATCGCTTTCTTCATAGGGTTAATTATGTACCATACAATGTACGTTAGAACTCCATTTGCGAGCCATGACGGCAAGGTTGATGTTTAATCTGTTACAAAAAAGTGAGCAATCCTACTAGAAAAAATCTTATTGAAGTTTATAAAAGTGGAACCAATTGCCGTAGAAAAAATTTGCTTCTGGAGTTGATTTTCGGCAAAAAGTCAGCAGACAAAAAAGGGTTCCTTTCTCTGGTTAGAGGAAATGAATTTCGTCACACTTTTTAACGTTGGATCCTTAGACCTCGAATCAATTGTAAATATTTTACGATCAATATATTAATAATTAAGTTCAACGACTTTCGAGATAAACTCAGCAACCATTGAGCAACCATGAGGGTTAAAAATCTCCAAAAAAAGGTAATTTGGCATAATTAGGATTCACCTTTTGAATGCTCCTTTCTGCTCTTCTCAGCAGTCATCCAATACGACGATGTGAGTGAAGCCATTTTATCATTGTTATTTTGATCTAGGCACTCTTCGTGAGAAGCTCAGTTGCTAGCCATAACGGCAGTTCAAGGTTATACTTTCGGCATAACATCAATGTTTTCCGCAAAACAAAATGGACGATTATTATCAAATGTTTCCACATTTCTCAGGATAAACATTGGAAAATTATGTTGCTTACAAAGAGTACTAATGTCTCTTTACCGCTCTCTCGCATTCTCTCTCTCTTTCAAACAATAATAGAAAAAAATCAAATTAAAAGGATCACTTCACTTAATACTCTTTGTATTTCAGCAATTGGCGAAACAACGTTCCTTACAACATCGTCCCCATAATGATTACGGTGAGAATATCTATTATGCCATGAATTTTGAACCCTCAGCCGAACAATGTGTTAAAAGTTGGTATGATGAAATCAAAAATTATAATTACTCCAAACCAGGATTTAGCTCACAAACAGGACATTTTACACAAGTTGTTTGGAAAGAATCCATAGAGTTGGGTGTAGGAATAACAACACTGTAAGTAGATTGTTAAAGTACCTTTATGATGGAGATTATAAAAATATATTTTCTTTCTTTTTCCAGCAATAACATGACATTTGTGGTGTGTAATTATAATCCACCAGGAAATGTGATGAGTCAATATGACGATCAAGTTCCAAAACCAGGAAGCAAACCCACTACCTCTATAAATACCAAAGCTAGTACCAGTATTACCAAACAGCCAAAGATAGAAGACCAACAACAACAAACATTTGAAGAAGTTTGTTTAGATAGTCATAATAGTTTACGTGCCCTACACGGATCTCCGGCCATGAGTTTAAATAAAAATTTGAATTTATTTGCCAGCGATTGGGCCGAAGTACGTACAAGAAAAATAACATATTCCTCACGAACAGGAACAACACAAACCACTACAACAACAATTATTAAAAATTAAACATTTTTACTTATACACATTATTATATATTTTTATACTCTTATACACATATATATATATACACTTATACATACATTTATATTTATACATATATATTTATAAATATTCCTTTCCGAACAGTATTTGGCCCAAAATAATAAATTCGAAACTCGTAATAAAAATCGTTTTGGTGAAAATATTTTCTATACTTCTGATCAGCAAATTGAAGGTCAAGAACCTGTTGTTTATTGGTATAATGGTATTAAAGATTATGATTTCCAAAGACCCGGTTACAGTCCAGCTACTGCCGGGTTTACTCAAGTAATATGGAAGAATTCTAAACAATTGGGTGTGGGCATAGCAAAATTGTAAGTTTTTTTTCCAAATTCCCCCAGTTTAAAAATTCTTTTATTCCATTTATGCTTTAATTAGTGGTTATTCTACTTATGTGGTTTGTAATTATGATCCAAAAGGTAATATATTGGATAAATATAGTGAAAATGTTTTACCCTTGATTGGAGTAGATGCTTCGGCTTCACATGAGAAACATTTAACTTTTGAGGTTGATTCCTTTGCAAATGAAATGTTAAAGTGGCACAATTATTATCGCATGAAACATGAAAGTCCTTTATTAAAATTAAGTCCAGAACTAATGGATTATTGTAAGAAATATGCGAATGTAAGTATTATGAGTTCATCTAACTTCTACACAGAAAGAAATAAAAATCGAAATTTGCTCGCCCAATAAAAAAATTAATTAGTTTTTACCAATTAATTTAATATCAATTAAAAAATTGTTAATGAAAATCGAAATTGATTAAAATTGTTAATAATTTTTTATGAAATTTTTAATTATAAATATTCAAATTTCTGAAAAATCATTTCAATTGTTAATTAAATTTTTAATCAATGGAATTAAAGATTTAATTATCATTTTAACATAAATCTATAAAAATATTAGTGAAATTAATTAATAAATTAGTTACGGCAAACAAATTTCCAATTAAATTTAATTGTCACAATTAAAATGGTTGTTTAAAAAATATTTTCGGGTTAAATTAAATTTTTGTTATATTAATTAATATTAATGTTTCATAAAGCAATTTCCTGTCCAAATCAATTTTGGGAAATGAATCCACAACTTTTGAACCGTCATCGATATCTTAATGAAATTACACACAGTTTAAGCTGAGGACTGACTTAAACAAGTACAGATTCCTACTAATCAAGGGCATAATAGGTGACCCTTTAAATTTGGCCACATTGGGAATATCGACTTTTTTAAAAGTAATTTATAAATTGAGATAAAATTATATTTTGTACACAGATAATCCTTGTTAATCCCTTTCAACATTCGCTTATATTTTACATAGATTGTTTCAGAGATTTTAAGTCGAAATAAATTTCTAACCCACGTTAATTGGTTAAGCTTTGTTGTGCCTGGTTCCCAGATAACAATTAATACAAGTCGTTTAATTCCGACTATCTTATACGCGCTACACCACAATGTTGGATATAAATGGCAGTTACAAAAAATTATGAACGACACTCGTATATATAATTTTCAGTACATTATTGTAACACTAACATTTATGTGAAATTTACGCATTTTGAAATTAATTTTTTGAGGGGTCATATGGGAGCTGGAAGATTATTATATACCGACCCTCGTTAAACCAACGTTTATATGAGAGCAATCCCTTTCAAAGTTATATTTTAAGGGGTACATAAGCTCTCCATAATTCAGTAAATTGTTTTAAAATAGCATAAGTGGCTTTATATTAGGGAATTTTATGACCCAAACCCCTATTCCGGGAGGAACATTGTGTGGGAGTTACCTTAAATATTAGACCGAACATAGCAAGTTTCTAGAAGCTCTTTAGGACTTAAATAATAATATGTATATGTATATATCAACAAGATCTCAAAAATTGTCGTATGTAAAGTATTCACAACGTTTACATGGAAAGCCAGCTAGACAGACAGACGGACTCTGAAAGTGATTCTGAGTCTAACTGTATACATAATGCATAATTTGAAAATTTAAAATATTTAGATTTTGTTAAAAAATGTGGCAACTATGTTCACTGAAAATAATTATTTATATCCAACCACAAGAAATGGTGATTCTTACTTCATATAAAATATGAATTGATGTCCTTCTGCCTGTCCTTCCATCCGACAGTCTGTCTGCTCTTCGTCTTCAATTTCATTATTGTCCAAAAAGTATCCTATTTAAAATTGGTAAAATTTGTTCTATAGAATAAAAGTTATTGACCGATATCTGAGATAACCCCCTAAAACTTAAAAATTCAACATCGATTATGACTGAATGATTCATGAAATTTTGCAGGCAGATATTTCTCTTAGTGGAAAAACGGTTCCCGTTATAATTATTTTGGGTAGAACGTCAAGGAGGGGACCGACCCTCGTAGAATTTGATTTTATGATTTGTGCTTTAAAATCGGACGGACATCGTAATATCGACATAAGAAAAATATGCAAAGTCAAACGATTTATATTTATCTCTATGTTACGAACATCAACACAAAGGCATAATACCCCCACCATTTATGGTGGCATAGGTTATAATTATGAAAAGTATTAATTCTTAGATGTCCAAAGGAGAGGGGTAAGGTCTCCAAAGCATAGTGTTAACAAATCGATTTTTATAAATAATTATATAACTTGTATCAACTAAGAGTTATCTTAACGAAATTTCACCAGAGATCGAACTGAGACCGAAACTAGTAAATTTTTAATATACGAACATATGTCTCATACTAAAAATGTATTTTTGCCGAACTTTAAGACGGTGTACTTTAAAGGGCTGAAGGTCTGTGATCTTTGCAATATCTCAGATTTATTAATATATCTCTAATGGTTCAAAAGTTACAGAATTGTGTTTAAAAGAACTCATAGTGGAACCACAGTAAGGATTTGCAGAGCACAAAAAACTCTTACTTCCAATTACCAATTAACTAACTGGGTCAGTTTAACTATTTTCATTTGCATGTCTGTCCTACAGTACTTGAATATCTTGATGGTATCGGTAATTATTTGGGCCAACAAAGCCTATTTAAATTGATGACGATCTGAGACCTCAGATATAGAAACCGAATCCTACAATTTCAAAGGTTGTTGTTATATTTTCCAACCAAATAATAAATTAAATTGAAAAAAATGTCAATACCGGAGATGGACAAAATTTTAGGGTCCACCCTAGTTCCCTGAACCCACTAAAACCTTGTGTTCTTTCACAATAATAAGAAAACTCTTCAAAAATGTGCGTGTAAAATATTTGTGAAAAATATTCAGTAGTTCAAAAATTAAAGAATTATTTTAAAAATTGTTTTGGAACCCCTGCTAAATCCCAAATAAAAATATCTTCTTCTTCTTAACCCCAGCATTTGATCGATAATAAACCCTTTAATGAAATTCCTCAATATGCCGTTAGTACCTTAAGCTTTTCCGAAAA
>PYHX02000158.1:47098159-47132812 GCA_004302925.2 Cochliomyia hominivorax
TTGTTTTTATTGCTTGAAAAAATACAACAACAAAATAAATAAAATTAAATCAAACAAATTAAATAAAGAACGTCGAAAAATAATGTTTCAATGCAAAATATAAATAAAAATAGTAAACAAAATAATAGAAAAAATATATAACATCTGTAGGGTGGAAGTAGAGTCATAAACGATCACATGAGACACTACGCATAACGGAGACATTTAAGTTATTTAACATGGAAATGACTAGTAAATGAAGAATAATTCATTGTTCTATGTAGGAATAAGAGGCACGACTTCCTTATGCATCCCAAAGGAGTGTGATCCAAAAATGTGTGATCCAAATAATAAATACCGGCAGAACTTGTACATTGATACAAAACCTGGTTCAAGTGGTTAGAAATGGTCCATGTAATGTTTCTGAAGCCAAATAATAGAAACATTTTCAATTTAACTTCCAACTTATCTGGTTTTAAATCAGCCCAATTATCTATGTACTCGGACTATTTGCATCGAAAAGTTAAAACAGATTTAAAGACTTAGAAGGCTCAAAAGCTGATGCTAAAAAATTAGAAGCCAAAAAAAGAGCACCAAAAATGAAGTCAAGTTTTCTAAAACAAATATTCTTGCTGCAGAGTGAATGACGAAATATATGTTCTGGCAGATTTTTTGCAACTTCCTGGTCAAAAAAGTAGTTTCGGATGCTGAAGCGATGTTGCAGAAAAGCTCATAATTTCCAAAAAGTTCCTGGTGTGTCAAGTAATATGCAGTTGCGGCAAAAGAAGCCAATCATTTTTACAATGTGCTCCATAAATCCCAATGTTTACATCAAGGACTTATAATGTCCTTAACAATGTACTGTCACTATGGTACAAGCCCTTAAGTAGTACAGGAACGATAATGTGGTATTTGTACCAAGAGATACAAATCCTCTTTACTGACCAGAGATAAGGCCAGTGGAGAGATATTGGACTCCTGTTATAGGAATACAGAGCTCTCACTCTAATAGACCTCAACTCTAACTGTGTGAAATTTCATTAAGATTTCTTTAACAATTTACTGGTTACAGAATTATTTCCAAGAAACTAAATTTGGAAACACTGCACAGTGTTTCAAATAAAAAAATTTAAATACAAATAAATCTGCTACTTTCGAACGGCTGGTCAGTGATAATGGAAGTGTGGGTGAGTTCAAGTTCTGAGTTTGGATTTTGTGAACCTAACGTGAGTCGGTCCATAGAATCCTTAAATTGGTCACCTTGAGTCATAAAAACGCTTGAAACAATATAGATTTCTTATATCTGAAGGATTTTTATTTATAAGTGGATTCTGATATCTCTTATAGTTTAAGTGATATTTAGTTTCAAAAATTAAAAAATTTACTTTTTTAACGATCTACAATTTTTAGTGATATAAATTGTTGCTCCCCTATATAGTTAGAATGATAAAGCAGACAATTTAAAAACCCATATTTGGGATTTTTTTGGGATTTTATCATTATTAACATTAATATATAAAATATGATGTATATATGTATGTATGTATGTATGTATGTATGTATGTATGTATGTATGTATGTATGTAAGTAACGTATAGTGGGAGAGGTACCGCCCATACAAACGCATAACAGAATTTTAAGTGGAAATGATAAATTTTATTAGATTTGGATTTTTTGGACGAAGCAACAGACATGGATATATCGAGTCTGATTTGTATATGGTCCAATTGTATACAATTTATGGAAGTTAGATGTTTATTTCTTAGTGTTATACACGGAATGACTTTAATATATTTTTCTTTTCTTAAAAAAGAGACAATTAAATTAAATTAAATTAAATTAAATTAAATTAAATTAAATTAACGAAATTCAGATAAGGCTAGCGGGCTAAGTATTTTCCCTACTACCCTCGTACATAAATTTATGTCAAGAATTTTTTTGAGTTATAAACAAAATTATAGTCCAACGGAAAAAAATGGAGTTTAAAGTAAAAAACTTTAAATCTCTTTGAAAATCATCGCCAAATCATACGTTCAAGTTACCTTTGTAAAAGAAAGAAAGAAGTTCCTGCTTAAAAAATTAAATATTTTCAACAAAATCCAAATCGGTTCTACAGCAAGTTGGCCAAGCAGGGGTACCGCCCATACAAACCAAATATTGATTATCAAATATTTAAAGAACTATAAAAGCGAAGATTCTTAAATTTGGTTCCAACTTCCCCCTTAAGGAACTGTTTAAAATCTTAAAATATTTTAACTTATAACTTATTTTCTGTTGATCCAATGATCTATATATTATGGATCAGTTCTACCTAAATCTAGTTACTTATAACAATAACATTGGATGCAGTCAAATTTCACAAAATTTCAAATTTTGATTTGTTGCAACAATATATACCTTTTTAGATTAGATATCTCCTTAAGAGTGTTCCACACGGAATGACAAATTTAATATACCCACATCATCACTTCTAATGGTGAAGGGTATAAAAATCCAACACCAATAATTCTTAAAAAAAATACATATTTGAAAACCGCAATCGGTATTTTTTCCCTTCCGCAAAATATATTAATTATACAATTTCAAAATCGTTTCTAAATGCAATTAATTTTATCAGCAAATTAAATTTATTTTTAAAACCGTAACCTACACCAGCATCAACTGAAAGCACCAACCACCCAACCGCAAAATACTTCAAATAATTCCAACAGACAGACGGACATACAAACAAACATACATATATAATGACAAACATATGTATTAAATAATTTTCTTATCAGTAAAGAATGATTAATAAGAACAGAAATTAATGGAAAATGAAGTGTTTTACTACTGCGAAACTACATACACAAACACACACTCATAATATATTTATCTTCTATATATATGAAAATTAATGTGTGTTTGTTTGTTTGTTTGTTTGTTTGTCTGTTTATTTGGGACTTATAGGCAGCTTTTCTGAAATTCTCACATAATCTCAATATACCCGATAGTAATATATCCTATCAAAATTCCGATAGGACCAGGAGGACGGATACCTCCCATACAAAGCAAATTTTGATTATCAAATATCTAAAAATCTATAACAGCGAGAATTTTCGATTTTGAACCCAAATACTTTAATAAGAAACTGTTTTATTAGACAAAAAGAAGATCGGATAGGATCAGGGTGAGAGGTAGCCTCCAAACAAAGAAAATGTTTATAATCGAATATCTTAAGAACTGATTTGGTCCTCATACATTTTTCAAGTAACAGTTTTACTGGACAGAGTAAAGGGCGGAGAGAATATTGCGGAGAAGTGTTCCCCATAAAAAAATTTGTCGATTATCGAATATCTAAAGATCTATAACAGCAACAGTTCTCTAAATCGAAAATAATCACTTTCTTAAGAATTTCTTTTACTGATCAAAATATAGGATGGATAGGATCAAGGGGAAATGTACTCCCATACAAAGCATATATTAATTATGAAATATCTAAAGAACCGTAAAAGCGGGAGTAATCAAATTGATTCCAATTACATCCCCAAGTATGCTTTTTACTGTCTAAAGTGTTGGATGGATAGGACCATGGGGAGGGGTACCATCTATTTTCTATGGGCGGCAAAGTGCCCGGGTCTAGTAGGCTATAAAAATTCCAGTAGGACCGGGAGAGGGGTACCACCCGTACTAAGCAAATATTTATTATGAAATATCTAAAAAACTATTACAGCGAGACCCTTTTCAAGGGTCTTCTTTATTAGACAAGGAGTGTGAACGCATAGGACCTGGAGGACAGGTAGCTCCATATAAAGCAAATATTGATTATCGAATATCTAAAGAACTACTACAACGAGAATTCCAAAAATTTGTCCCAATTACCTTCTCAAGGAACAGTTTTATTGGACAAGATGTTGGACGAATAGAACCAGGGGAAGGGGTACCCCCTAAAAAGAAAATATTAATTTTAGAATATCTTAAGAACTACTACAGCAATAATTGTCAATTTTGATCCCAATTTCGAGCAACAATTTTGGGAAGAGTACCAGATACCTAAAGAACTATAAAAGTGAGATTTAATCTCCGTTACTTTAACTTGGAGCTGTTCCAATTACTTTCCTGGCACAGGACTATGATACTTTTGCAGCTACAATTCAGAAATTAAGCCCCAATAATTTTCCTGTAAAACAAATTTACATAAGAAAATGTTTGGTTGATGGGGCCATACAAAGAAAAAAGGAGAGCCGACTCTATATATACCCAATATTAATTTAATCAAATATCTAAAGAACTATTTTATCTAAAGTTTTCAAATTTTGTCAGTTTCTTATGAAACGGTTTATTGAAAAATTTAAGAACTGACAGGGTCAGGGAGATTTGAAGAGGTTTCCTCATACAAATTATATACACACGATAATTGATATAAATTTCTTTCCAGGCATGGAACTGTGTAGAATATTTTGCGCAGCAAAGCGACCGGATAGAAGCTAGTATATTTATACAATTCGTAAAATTTTGTTGTTTTCAGTACTTTTTTCAGTTTTTTATTGTTATTTTCATTATTTACTGTCGTTCATACAAATCTGTTTGAATATAAAAAAAGAATCTACAAATGAGTGAAATTGAAAGTTACAAGACGCTTTAACGGTAGTTATAAAATAGAATTGAAACGAAATACAACTCAGACAGAATTTTATTTAAAATTTATTTCACAAAAGAAAAATAAATAAATAAAATAAATAAAAAAGTGACACCCAAACGAAAAACCTTAAAACGGAAGTGTCGAAAATTAATAATAAATTTGAAAAATAACCGAAAAAAATCATTTTAATTATTTCAAATAAAAACGTGTTAAATTTATTAATTGAATTTGAAAGAAATCAAATAAATTAAACGTGTGTCTCTGTGTGTGTGTGCGTTTGTGTGATTTTTTATTATTATTTTTTTTAATACAAAATAATTAATAAAAAATAAATAAATTAAATTAATTAACATACATTATGTTTTCATGGTGTTTTAAGTGCCAAAACACCGATGATGAAAATGAATATCATCAGAGGCCTAAAACTCGTAATAATTCAAATAATAATTCACAAAAAAGCTCAAAACATGCCGCCATACACCCCACCACCATCACTACCACAACTAATGATGTCGTTGAATCGAGAGCGAAAAGTGTGGAAGAAATGCAAAAAGAATGTTTAGAGGCACACAATAGATATCGTGCCAAACATGGAGCCAGTCCATTGACCTTGAATAAACAATTGAATGCGTACGCAACAGAATGGGCTAAAGTAAGTTGTAAGAAAAAACAGCGATGCGAAACAAAGAAAAACAAAAGAATCGCAAAGAGTATTAAAAGAGCTATAGAAAGGGTTTATTTTAGGTCAAGATGTTATGGCTGTACATTTTTAATGTGTGCAGATGATTTAATATTAAGCGATAGACAGACACTGTCTCTTTAAAAATAATGTATACAAATTATTCATTTAGTTGAGTCTAAACAAAGAACTGGTTGGTTAACTTTTGTACGGCGCATTAGAATAACATAACATTTGATAAAGCGTTAGAAGAGGAGTTAAGTTTTATAAATTTGAAAGGGGTTTCCCATAAAGAATACCTTCATGGAGTTATAGTGACTCAATTTAGAATGTTTTGGAAATTTTGAAAATGTCTTAATGGTGCTACAGAGGTTAAGAAAATTTTTCAACGATCAAAATTGAAGTATTTCTGGCTGATACATGAGTCCCTAAAGTTGAAAATCGATTTAGAAGCTTTTAAAAATTTATGGCTAAAATTCAACTTTTACTAATTTTTTAATAATTTCTAGTTTCTAGGAAACTGATTTTAAAGAACTGGGACTTCTTTGGAAAAAATTTAATAAAGTTCACCAATTGACTTAGCATCACTACATTTTTTGCTAAAACATGAACTAAATTTGGTGTATAATTGTGCAAACATTATTTCCTTTTCGTTGAAATTTAAAAATGGTTAAATGCAGAGGAAATTTATTGAGTCCTACAGATTTTTTCACAATATCTCTTAAACCAATAATCAAACAAAAAAATTATATAGAACGTTATCTATACATCTTGTGGAAGACATTTCACAAGAGGTATATTGTTTCCGATTGTTAGAATACGGGCTATGATTCCCGACAAGTCCATTAGGTTTAATTCCAGACTGCAAGACAGCCAGTCCACAGAGCTATGCTGTGTTCGTTAAACCACGATTTAGACTTTCATCTCTAAATGGAAGAAGAGCATCTTCCGGTAATTTATTATAAATTGTGAGATTCATTTTTGTTGGAACAAAACAAATTTAGATTTGCCAACTGCAAAAATTGCTGCCCAAACCATAACACTATCACCAGTCGAAATTTATAATATTTTATTTTTGGTGATTATACCCTACACCATCATAGGTGTTTAACCATGTCCATCCTGCTGGCTGTTCATGCAAAGTTTCTCCACGAAATACAAGCCACAGTTTTGATGATATCTTAATGAAATTTGGTACGTAGTATTAAATTGGTTATTTATTATTTATTTATTTATTTTATATAGGCTCCATACACATGTCCCCCCAGAATGAGGTTTTAGGGCCATAAAATTCCTAAATACAGAATAATTTTGAACAAATTTTGCAAAATAATTCTTATGATATTTTCAAATGATGTGCTAAATATACATACGAGGATCGGTTCATTATTTCTTAGAGGTCTCATACAAGCTTCATTACAAATATCACTGTAGCTTTTTTTGCTATCAATGTTTCAATGTTAGAACGAAATACAAAAAAAAATATTTTTTGGGATTTTTTCCACACTTTTGGGAATTTATTGAAGTTTTTTTTAGTAAATCAACTTTAATTAAGGATCTAGATTTTTGTGAAAATTTAAAAGAGATATATTCATTAGTAAATCTTGAAATTAGAAACAAAATTTGACACACATTTAAAAATATTTAATAACCCAGTTACACCAATTTGAACCCTTATAATTCCGCCCATACAACCAACATTCTTCTTTTATTATATAAATTTATAAATCCATTCAGCCGAGCAAATGTTAAAACTGTAACTTCCAAATAAGTTAAAATGTTATAAATGGTCAAATACAGTTGTAAATAATAACTACGAAAAAAATTAATGGCCCTCGTATAATTTATATTTGTGCAATATGTGCATTATTTTAACAGTAACATTCATGTAAAATTTATGCGTTTTAAAGGCGGACTTGTATGACCTTAAAACTCCATAACGAGAACAATATTTGCATGTGGACTAAGTGAAATAATGGACCCATCATCACTTTCAAATTCAATAGATAACACAGTTGTTTTCTGCCCGTTGCAAATTTTGCACAAACACATAGTATCACCTACAATGGTGTATAAGAAGAAATCAATTCGTCTCGCTGTGAAATTCACCAAACCGTTTGGACAACACTTTAATATAAACAATTAGAAGTGCTCTAGTCGATTAAATCCGACTTTATAATACCCTGCACGACAATGTTGGTTATAATTGGTAGTTATGAAAAAGTAATGAACCGTCCTCGTATAATTTATTTTACGATATATTCGTAACTATGCAGTACAATGTGGTAAAACTAACTTTTATGTAAAATTTTTACGTTCAAAATGTTTTTTTTTTTTGGGATCAACCTTAAAACTCCATTCCAGGAAGACATTTGTATGGAAGCTACCTGAAATTTTGAACAGAATATGATTAATTTTCAATAAGCTTCGTCGTTGAGCCAAAAATACGACCTATAGAGTGTTTACAACATTTACATGACAACCAGTAGGACAGACAAGCGCACGACATCATTAAATCGACCATTTTCACCATTTTTTCCACATGTTACAAACATCAACATAACAACACCCAACGGTGGTGTAGAGTGTACATATAATAAGCCAAATGCCAATGTTGAAATAATTAATCAGACATTATACAGAAAGCTCCAGTATTTTAATAAAATTCGACATAACAAACATCACAAAACTCAAAACGTATCGAAGTCAAATTTTTTTATTTCTCCATCTTATTGTCTAGATAAAATAAGACTTTTCTCTCTTTCTCATCTCTCAATTTCTATTTATCCGCTCATCAATCATTCTTAGCATAAACGTAACATCTACTCATTAAGATTAACATACGCACATCATTAGATCAACATAGAACATAATTGTAAGTTGTTTGAGGCCTGAATTAAAGCTTGAAAAAATACATTTGTAACCGTTCTCAACTTGTTGTGCACAATTTCAATGTTCTTAAATTTATACAGAATTTAAATGTTTAAACAGTTTTTTTAATCAAAAATAATTTTTTAATAAAAATATAATCTACATGATATTTTAAATCATTACAGTTGATATAATGTATATGAACAGTATTTCCCAACATGTCCCTTTGGCGCAGAGGATAGCGCGTTGGACTTCTAATCCAAAGGTCGTGGGTTCGATCCCCACAAGGGATGCAATTATAATTTTTTATCTTATTTTGTTGCAATATTTTTAATTTTTCTATAAATTTAAATAATAAAATAAGAATGTTGTATTCGCTATGCCGAATCTTTAATACCCTCCACCACAAATTCGTGAGGAGTTAATACGTTAGGTTCGGTAGATATACATATACACATACACTCGGAAACGCATAGATTACATAAACGATTTTCTTAAATATAACACAAAAACACTTAATGAGTCATAAAATAAATTTCATTTTTGGCTATAACTTTTTTCTACTGAACCGATTTTTATAATTTTTGGAATAGTAATGAAGTTTACATAACTTAATATTATCAAAAATATTATCCCAATTTTTCTAAATTGTCAGTTCACCGCTTGAACTTGGATGCTACATCAGATTTCGGTCCATAACTTTTAATATACTGAGCCGAATTTGCTGGTTTTAAAAAGGAAAATTTTTTTGTCATTCCATGTGCAACGCTAAGAAGGAATCAATTTTTTTTCCTAAATTTCTATTACAAAATAATACAATTTTTTGGAATCCACATAGGTACATAGTTCTAGCAAATTATTAGGAATTTTGCACAGAATAACAATATTTAAAATTTTCCTAACCCAAATAGAGCCCACCAAGTTCAAAAACTAAAAACAAACTGTCCAAAATGGGTTAAAATAAATACCTTTTTTCAAGCAAATAAATAAAAATTTGGCGATTTGTTAAAAAATCATCATACCAGAGATAACAAATTTATTAGTTCCATTTCCCGACTCTATGATCTACTAGAAGTATATCCCTTTTCAAATCAATTGGAGAATCCTCAGGAATCTCAATGTGAAATATCAATAGTTCCAATGCGAAGTCATAAACGTCCAAAATATAAAGAGATCTTAACAAAATTTGACACAAATAAATCCTATTTTATTCTAAAACATTGTTCTAAATTGTACGAGGATCGGTTCATTATTTCTTATAGGTCCCATACTACCGTCTACCAAATATCACTTTGAAGTTCTTAAATCTCTCATATACTCCGGTATTGTGAAAGGAATCAATGTCTGAAATTTTACGAAGATCGGTCCATTAATTTTTCTAGCTCCCGTATAATCCCCCTAGAAAAAGTCTGTTTAAAACATACAAATTCATCATAAATGTTAAGCAAAAATTAGAAAGTAAATTTATACGAGAGTCGTAGATTTATTTTTAAAACCAAACATTTTAAACAACAATGTGGTCAGCCGACTACTTAAAACCCGGTCAAGCTCGGCTATGAAATACTTTACACCAGATTGTTAATAATTAATTGTACCTAGGCAATGTTATGCAACGACCCTCGTATAATTTGTTTTTAAGAAATTTTGCTAAAGAGTTTCATAAATCAATATGATACTAATATTTTTGTAAGATTAATGAGTTTAAAGACTTTTTTCGTAGGTGGCATATGGAATTTATGGAAAACTATAGCACGATCCTCGTAAAACTTCGAACATCGACATCTGTTTATAATTGTCTTATGTTAATCAAATATAAATAAAATGTATCATGTTGGTTAAGAATATTGCAAAACTTTTTTATTTCGTAAACATCGTTTCATATTTAAGAATTTTATGGTCTTAAACCCCATTCCGGTTACGTGTGCATGGGGTCTATATGTTTAAAATCAGTTTCAATAGGCATCGATCCTGGGCAAAAATTTCATTAAACTGCCTTCAAAACTGCAACCTGCATTTTGCGAACGAGCTCAACTCTTTAATAAACATTTAACGAAATTTTAAAATATCAACAAATTTGAGGTGACTACGCCCTTGGCTACATATGGGTCTGTTCTCTTCTAAACTAACACAAAAACATTTAATCTTTAACTATAAAAATTTCACTAACAAATTTCTAGCGGTTCAAAACTGTTTTTAAAAAAATCACTCTAGAAACACTCTACGAAATGCTCAACTTTATTCACCACTTATGTTAGTGAAGGGTATAGAAAACAGATGAGTCAAGAGGAAGTTATAAATCAATTTAATACACGTTTTGTAGATCTAACATTTCATACACTTTTCAACAAATTGAATAAACTTTTTATCTAAAATTAAATTAAAAACGATTCCCAAGTAAAAGATTATAATTTTTTGTTCCAAAAACTAAATTTCACAAAGTTATAAAAGTTATAAAAAATGTTATGATTTATTATCTCACACAGAAATTGGCCAAAAGCAATACGCTACAACATCGCAAAAACAACAAATATGGAGAAAATCTTTATCTTGGCACCAATATGGGACCCCAGACACATGAATTGGCGGTAAAAGCCTGGTATGAAGAAATCAAAGATTATAATTTTAATAAACCAGGATTTTCATCAAATACCGGCCACTTCACTCAAGTGGTATGGAAATCAAGTAAAGAACTGGGAGTTGGCATATTAACAAAGTGAGTCTGATTATTATCAAATTTAATATTTTTACCAGAAATTTTCTATTATCATAGAGACAATCGCACTTGGATCGTTTGTAATTATAATCCTCCTGGCAATATGATGGGTAATTATAAAGAAAATGTGGCCCCTTTATTGGTTGACACAGCTGCCAAAATAATCGATAAAATGAAACCACAGAAAATGTTATTGAAGAGACCTTTAAAACCTGAAACCGATGATAAAGATGAAAATGATACAATCAAAAAAAGATATAGTGCCAAAGATTTGAAATTATGGTCTCAATTTGAATTGGAATGTTTGGATAGTCATAATAAATATAGAGCCATACATGGCAGTCCAGCTATGAAATTGAATAGGAAATTATGTAACTTAGCGCTCGATTGGTCAAAGGTAAGTTATTTTTATTTTAAAACTATTTCAAAATTGGTGGTCCAACTAAAATTCTAGATGTTAATTATAATTAAAGTTGAAAATTATAACAGAAAAATCTATAGCAATTATGCTTCAAAACTGTCCTTCAAATACATGCCATAACTTCGGAGATATGTCTCAATACAATGATACATATCACTCCAATTAATGTCTTTTGATCCGGATTTTTTTGGCTTAGAAACGTACGTTTCAAAACACATGGTTGTGGTGGGCATTTATTGGTATTATCTAGGCTTAACATCTGTCATTATATTTCAGTATGCGATAGAGATATAAACATGTATTTTCTCAATCGCTATAATAATGCAGTTAAGAGAAGATTTTTATTCATTAATTTAAAGAAACCCGTTCCGGAAAATTTTAGGTTAATGGAAGAAGTTTGCGATCATGAAACAACAACTAAAAATGTCTGAACTAATCTAAAGTGAAAATTTCGACAGATGACAGGGGCAACTTTGATCCACTGAAAATATTTTAAGCTGATGGTTTGAAAACTTTGATTGACAAAGGTTAAAAGAACTTGCGATATCATTAGGAGGAATACGTCATAACACTTCCCCACATTTCCATTCGAAAGTATCGTAATCAGTTCCCATGTATATTGATTCCGAAGGACTTTGAAAGGCATTTTTGTTTATTTTGAATGAAAAGTTTCTGATCACCGGTTTTATTATCTAGACCATGACCCTTCTGACAACAGTTTATCTTTGTCCATTCAGAAATCCCTTATTGGTGTATAATGCAGAAAGCTGAATTGATTTGTTATTTAACTCAAAACCAAAGCATTTTTTAGAACGGAATCAATAGACTTAAAAATTAAGACGTTTTGGCAATGGATCAATGGACATTGTCCATGTGTTGGAGAACTGGAAAATTATAAAAAGTAATCCTTTCCTCATCGGTTGCACCTAATTAAATTTTGAAAACCTACTTTAGCTGGACTTCGCCAAGTAACTCAAAATGCCTTAAGAGACATTCATTTTATAGGGAACTTCCCACCATTCAATATTCATTTCATGCAGTTTTTTATTATTGTAGAAGACTCCGAAAAAATGGAAATTTTCTAATTCCATGGCAGGAGAATTTTGTCTACAAGCTTGACAAAATAACTCCTCAAAGTTGCGAAGGACCTTAAAACAATATTCTTCTTGAAAACTTTGGACACTTTTACTGATATTCTGCCTGAGAAAGTTTGAAATTGGTAATCCGGTCACCGTTTTTCATAGAGCAATAAACCTTAAGAGTGGTGTATTCGCCAAGAAAAATGTTCGGTCAAACGATTCACTAGATTTTAGAACAGTTGCATATACTAACCGTATCTGCGAAATGTTTGGATATCCAACTCCTGCGGATTAAACTCAGAACACTTCTTTGTCAGAAAAGGCTAAGTGAGCTGAGTTTGAATTTAAGGATAACAGTACTTTTACTTTTCACTAGAAACATGAAATTGCATTCTTAACCTAATTGACGTTTATTTGTCAAATCTGTGGAATTCCAATTCCATGTATGAAGCGATTGTGTACTGAAAAGCTATGAAAAAATTTTAGAAGTTCTCATCTACGTTCTTGCTTCCATCTTTGAAACTCCACAGAACTTTCACAGTATATTTAGACTATTAATCGCTTATACACCGAACCTAGAAATCCCTTTCTTTGTCACGGTGCAAATTCAAGGTTGATGGTTAATCTGCCACAAAATCATGAATGGAAATCGTGAATTTATTATGGAAAACTTCTTGCAGTTTGGATGGAAAACAACTCCGAAAATAATACACACATTTAGTAGTCACATGAAATAGACCATCTGGTTTTCTTCTTATCATTGGATCGTGAAACCTCATGACAATTGTGAATGCTAAATGATCGATGTATTAAGAAAGCGGTCACTTAGTCACTAAGGGTTAGAGGTTTAAATTAGATACCCTTCGTTTTGGATATATGCACAGATAGATCCAGATTCACGCTTTCCTTTCTTCATAGGGTTAATTATGTACCATACAATGTACGTTAGAACTTCATTTGCGCAAGGCCGATGTTTAATCTGCTACACAAGAATGAAAACCCACTAGAGAAAATCTTATTGAAGTTTATAAAAGTGGAACCAATTGCCGTAGAAAAAATTTGCTTCTGGAGTTGATTTTCGGCAAAAAGTCAGCAGACAAAAAAGGGTTCCTTTCTCTGGTTAGAGGAAATGGATTTCATGCTTACTGAGCGATTACTTCTAGTATCCCGTCACATTTTTAACGTTGGATCCTTAGACCTCGAATCAATTGTAAATATTTTACGATCAATATATTAATAATTAAGTTCAACGACTTTCGAGATAAACTCAGCAACCATTGAGCAACCATGAGGGTTAAAAATCTCCAAAAAAAAGGTAATTTGGCATAATTAGGATTCACCTTTTGAATGCTCCTTTCTGCTCTTCTCAGCAGTCATCCAATACGACGATGTGAGTGAAGCCATTTTATCATTGTTATTTTGATCTAGGCACTCTTCGTGAGAAGCTCAGTTGCTAGCCATAACGGCAGTTCAAGGTTATACTTTCGGCATAACATCAATGTTTTCCGCAAAACAAAATGGACGATTATTATCAAATGTTTCCACATTTCTCAGGATAAACATTGGAAAATTATGTTGCTTACAAAGAGTACTAATGTCTCTTTACCGCTCTCTCGCATTCTCTCTCTCTTTCAAACAATAATAGAAAAAAATCAAATTAAAAGGATCACTTCACTTAATACTCTTTGTATTTCAGCAATTGGCGAAACAACGTTCCTTACAACATCGTCCCCATAATGATTACGGTGAGAATATCTATTATGCCATGAATTTTGAACCCTCAGCCGAACAATGTGTTAAAAGTTGGTATGATGAAATCAAAAATTATAATTACTCCAAACCAGGATTTAGCTCACAAACAGGACATTTTACACAAGTTGTTTGGAAAGAATCCATAGAGTTGGGTGTAGGAATAACAACACTGTAAGTAGATTGTTAAAGTACCTTTATGATGGAGATTATAAAAATATATTTTCTTTCTTTTTCCAGCAATAACATGACATTTGTGGTGTGTAATTATAATCCACCAGGAAATGTGATGAGTCAATATGACGATCAAGTTCCAAAACCAGGAAGCAAACCCACTACCTCTATAAATACCAAAGCTAGTACCAGTATTACCAAACAGCCAAAGATAGAAGACCAACAACAACAAACATTTGAAGAAGTTTGTTTAGATAGTCATAATAGTTTACGTGCCCTACACGGATCTCCGGCCATGAGTTTAAATAAAAATTTGAATTTATTTGCCAGCGATTGGGCCGAAGTACGTACAAGAAAAATAACATATTCCTCACGAACAGGAACAACACAAACCACTACAACAACAATTATTAAAAATTAAACATTTTTTACTTATACACATTATTATATATTTTTATACTCTTATACACATATATATATATACACTTATACATACATTTATATTTATACATATATATTTATAAATATTCCTTTCCGAACAGTATTTGGCCCAAAATAATAAATTCGAAACTCGTAATAAAAATCGTTTTGGTGAAAATATTTTCTATACTTCTGATCAGCAAATTGAAGGTCAAGAACCTGTTGTTTATTGGTATAATGGTATTAAAGATTATGATTTCCAAAGACCCGGTTACAGTCCAGCTACTGCCGGGTTTACTCAAGTAATATGGAAGAATTCTAAACAATTGGGTGTGGGCATAGCAAAATTGTAAGTTTTTTTTCCAAATTCCCCCAGTTTAAAAATTCTTTTATTCCATTTATGCTTTAATTAGTGGTTATTCTACTTATGTGGTTTGTAATTATGATCCAAAAGGTAATATATTGGATAAATATAGTGAAAATGTTTTACCCTTGATTGGAGTAGATGCTTCGGCTTCACATGAGAAACATTTAACTTTTGAGGTTGATTCCTTTGCAAATGAAATGTTAAAGTGGCACAATTATTATCGTATGAAACATGAAAGTCCTTTATTAGAATTAAGTCCAGAACTAATGGATTATTGTAAGAAATATGCGAATGTAAGTATTATGAGTTCTTCTAACTTCTACACTGGAAAAAAAATAAAAATCGAAATTTGCTCGCCCAATAAAAAAATTAATTAGTTTTTACCAATTAATTTTAATATCAATTAAAAAAATCGTTAATGAAAATCGAAAATTGATTAAAATTGTTAATAATTTTCTACTAAATTTTTAATTATAAATATTCAAATTTCTGAAAAATCATTTCAATTTGTTGATTAAATTTTTTATCAATGGAATTAAACATTTAATTATCATTTTAACGTAAATCTATAAAATATTTAATGAAATTAATTATAATCGTCATCGATATCTTAATGAAATTACATACAGTTTAAGCTGAGATTCCTACTAATCAAGAGCATGATAGGTGACCCTCTAAATTTGGCCACATTGGGAATATCGACTTTTTTAAAAAGTAATTTATAAATTGAGATAAAATTATATTTTGTACACAGATAATCCTTGTAAATCCCTTAAAACATATGCTTATATTTATATATAGATTCTTTCAGAGATTTTAAGTCGAAATAAATTTCTAACCCACGTTAATTGGTTAAGCTTTGTTGTGCCTGGTTCCCAGATAACAATTAATATACGTCATTCAATTCCGACTATATTATACGCGCTACACCACAATGTTGGATATAAATGGCAGTTACAAAAAATTAATGAACGACACTCGTATATATTTTCAGTACATTATTGTAACACTAACATTTATGTGAAATTTACGCATTTTGAAATTAATTTTTTGAGGGGTCATATGGAGCTGGAAGATATTATATACCGACCCTCGTATAAACCAACGTTTATATGAGAGCAATCCCTTTCAAAGTTATATTTTTAAGGGGTACATAAGCTCTCGCATAATTCAGTAAATTGTTTTAAAATAGCATAAGTGGCTTTATATTAGGGAATTTTATGACCCAAACCCCTATTCCGGGAGGAACATTTGTGTGGGAGTTACCTTAAATATTAGAACGAACATAGCAAGTTTCTAGAAGCTCTTTAGACTTAAATAATAATATGTATATGTATATATCAACAAGATCTCAAAAATTGTCGTATGTAAAGTATTCACAACGTTTACATGGAAAGCCAGCTAGACAGACAGACAGACGGACTCTGAAAGTGATTCTGAGTCTAACTGTATACATAATGCATAATTTGAAAATTTAAAATATTTAGATTTTGTTAAAAAATGTGGCAACTATGTTCACTGAAAATAATTATTTATATCCAACCACAAGAAATGGTGATTCTTACTTCATATAAAAATATGAATTGATGTCCTTCTGCCTGTCCTTCCATCCGACAGTCTGTCTGCTCTTCGTCTTCAATTTTCATTATTGTCCAAAAAGTATCCTATTTAAAATTGGTAAAATTTGTTCTATAGAATAAAAGTTATTGACCGATATCTGAGATAACCCCCTAAAACTTAAAAATTTCAACATCGATTATGACTGAATGATTCATGAAATTTTGCAGGCAGATATTTCTCTTAGTGGAAAACGGTTCCCGTTATAATTATTTTGGGTAGAACGTCAAGGAGGGGACCGACCCTCGTAGAATTTGATTTTATGATTTGTGCTTTAAAATCGGACGGACATCGTAATATCGACATAGAAAAATATGCAAAGTCAAACGATTTATATTTATCTCTATGTTACGAACATCAACACAAAGGCATAATACCCCCACCATTTATGGTGGCATAGGTTATAATTATGAAAAGTATTAATTCTTAGATGTCCAAAGGAGAGGGGTAAGGTCTCCAAAGCATAGTGTTAACAAATCGATTTTTATAAATAATTATATAACTTGTATCAACTAAGAGTTATCTTAACGAAATTTCACCAGAGATCGAACTGAGACCGAAACTAGTAAATTTTTAATATACGAACATATGTCTCATACTAAAAATGTATTTTTGCCGAACTTTAAGACGGTGTACTTTAAAGGGCTGAAGGTCTGTGATCTTTGCAATATCTCAGATTTATTAATATATCTCTAATGGTTCAAAAGTTACAGAATTGTGTTTAAAAGAACTCATAGTGGAACCACAGTAAGGATTTGCAGAGCACAAAAAACTCTTACTTCCAATTACCAATTAACTAACTGGGTCAGTTTAACTATTTTCATTTGCATGTCTGTCCTACAGTACTTGAATATCTTGATGGTATCGGTAATTATTTGGGCCAACAAAGCCTATTTAAATTGATGACGATCTGAGACCTCAGATATAGAAACCGAATCCTACAATTTCAAAGGTTGTTGTTATATTTTCCAACCAAATAATAAATTAAATTGAAAAAAATGTCAATACCGGAGATGGACAAAATTTTAGGGTCCACCCCTAGTTCCCTGAACCCACTAAAACCTTGTGTTCTTTCACAATAATAAGAAAACTCTTCAAAAATGTGCGTGTAAAATATTTGTGAAAAATATTCAGTAGTTCAAAAATTAAAGAATTATTTTAAAAATTGTTTTGGAACCCCTGCTAAATCCCAAATAAAAATATCTTCTTCTTCTTAACCCCAGCATTTGATCGATAATAAACCCTTTAATGAAATTCCTCAATATGCCGTTAGTACCTTAAGCTTTTCCGAAAACAGACCAACAGCCGAAGAAATTGTTAGCAATTGGTATAAAGAAATTGAAAAATACGATTTTCAAAATCCTCAATATCAAAATGATACCAAACATTTCACACAAATCGTATGGAAGAATACGAAATTTATGGGGGTGGGAGAAAGTGAAAGGTAAGTGCGAAGAGAAAACTTAAAGAAACTTCAAAACATTTTATATTCCCGTTTTTAATATAGACAAGGCAACGCCATAGTTGTGGTATGTTATGAACCATCTGGTAATATAGAACAACAATATGCTGAAAATGTTACACCAACAATTTAAATTTGTTTTTGTTTTGCTTTTTTGTCAAATTGTGAAATAATAATTTTATTAAAATAATATCGGAAGTTTTATAAAATATAAACTTAATTCACGAAAAATTTTATTTTAATGTTTTTTAGGTGTAACTTTTTTTGGGTTACATAACATTTTACATGTATTTACAGTGAGGGAAATAAGTATAAAAACACTTTCAGGGAAATTCTTAACATAAATATAAATTAATAAAAAAACTCTTTTGATTTTTTAAATTATTCTTGCAATTTAAAAAAATATTCTTGCAGTTTAAATCAATAGTGATGAAATGTTGAACCTTTTTCGGAAACCCTTCCATTAACATTTTTGTACTGCTTCTTATCACTTCCCTCATACAATCTATTCCCGTTTAAAATCAATCACACTTTTGAACCACATTTTTATCCTTTTCAATTCTCTTTTAATATGAGCCCAATATTTCTCCACCGGCCTTGACTTCGAGCAGTTTGGAGGATTTGCCTCTCTTGGTACATATACCACATTATTGTTCTTGTATCACTAAAGGACCAATTTTACCACAGTGATAGGATGCCAAGTCAGTCCAAAATATGTTGACACAATATGAAGACTTATGAATAGAAGCAGCCTATTTTCGGTATCTATAGAGCCCGTTTTTATAAAAAACTGGCTTCTTTTTCCGCGACTGCATATTGCGTGAAATACCAATAAAATTTTGACTGCTTTTGAGTACTAAACTTTTCTTTAATATTCCCTCCAGCTTCCGCAACATAAAAGTTTCGACCAGGAAGTTGCGAAGAATGTGTTTCGTCAGTCACCATACAGGAAGAATATTTTTCGAGAATTTCCCTGATTTTGGCCTCTAAATTCTTAGCAGCATTCTTAAGCCTTGTTTCTTTTTAAACCAGCATTATCTTTAACTTTTTGTACCAAATAGTCTGAGCACTGAACAACCCGGTCAGCTTTCCTTTCGGATGTCTTGGGAGCTCTTTTGAAAATGGTTTCTAGTTTTTCATTTTTGCTTTAGAAAAGTCAAATGGACTTTTACTTCTACTTTTTTCTGTCAACGGGCAAGTTCTCCCGTTACTGTTTAATAGAATTGAAAACTGTTTGATAGCAGACCTTCAAATGCTTCACCATCTCTTTTAGGACCAGGTAAAGTTCTCTTGAAAATATTTAGTATTTAAAATCACACGAACAAGCAGACAAATTAATACAGAAACTGAACACCATTGACTCGAATGAATTATCCTAAATTTGGTGTATCTGTCTCAAAGAATCGCACATGTTTCCAAATCTACTATAATTTTATCCCACAGTGTAATTTGAATGTGTCAGTATATAACTGTAGCTGACGTTATTGTTGTTTTTATGTCATTGTCCACTTGTAACATGAAGTTTTTCATTTATCCGTTATTTACTTGTTTACTCATGCACAACTATCGCAATTTCCCTACCGTTTTTGACACTTTTTTCGAAACACTCTATCATCACGAGTAGTGAATGAGGACATTTAAAGTTTTCTATTGTATTTGTAATACAAACAGCTGAGAATGCTATATTCGTATATGCCGAATCTTTACACAATTGAAATAAAATTGAAAGAAAAGCATAGAACTTCTGGATGAAAAATTGTATAAAAGCTGACATTTTTAATTTATCGAAGGTTGTCTCAGATATCGCTCTATATCTATTTTTGATTTAACCGGATTTATACAGAACAACAACAATCAGCAGAAATTTTATTGAGTTCCGATAATTATTTTGGATGTGAGCAGATGGCGGATATTGATAATCGACTCAGAGGTTATACATGTTACAAATGTAATGACAAAATAAGTATACCTTCATCACCAATAACATATTTCATACATATTTTCATGCCATAACATTTTTGATCTGCCCCACTTTCTTTTGAATTAAATCTGTAACGTTTTTGGACTTATATCTATAGCAGCGGAGTGCAGCTTTACAACTTTAGATCTCACAAAAGATCCATGGATTTAATTGTAAACCTTCGAAATATATCTGGTCCATTAACATTTTCAACTGCATGTCAAAAATTTTTCCTTTCCACTAAAGTAATAAAAGTCTTGGTACATAGAATCCATAAAAACTGAAGCTTCGGATTTTAGAATGATTTGGTATATAATTGGTAACACTCGATAACGACTGCCCTCACCCTTTGGTTTTTTTAAATATAGATTTTAAATTAAAATCTTTTACGAAAGAAAAGCTTTGACTGAACCAAGGCATTGACCTCAATTATTTTATCCTATTTTCTGGAAGTGGGTTATTAAACGAATTCCAAAGTCGATTAATATTATCCATCACAAAACGTTTCATGGAAAATGTTTTGGATACTCCACAGGTTAAAAATTTCATGGCATTATGGCGTTATGTATGATTACTTTGATCCAACTACGAAGCCTATTGGAATTGAAGATCTTTACTTTAAAACCACAAGGGCCAATAATTTTTTTAACATTTATAAAAATATTTCATCGAAAGGAAAAAATTATAGACCCATGGGGAGGTAACTCCTACACAGAGCTGTTATTAATTAGCGAGAGTTTAAAATTTTGCACTAATGTCTTCCTTAAGGAACCGTAGCATTAAATAAAGGGAGGGGTAGTTACGAACGATAAGTGTGCGATATGTATTTAATACAATCTTATTAGGTTAAGTTGGATTACAATGGTAGTTCAACTGTTACCGAACTGTCAAGCAGAGTCCAATGACCCCGTTTTGATAAACCCACTCAAACTCTTAAGGAAAGAGTCAGCTCCTTTTTTACTAACATGTTCACATGGCCGTGATTAACCAATTCATTTGTTCTGCTCATTTAACACATTCCTGCTTGGCTTAATGAACCATTGTAAAACACTTCCTAAATGAAAGAGGTGTTGGATTATGGTTTTCCTGTGCAATTCGCAGAGTTTTCGCATTTGCTATATCCGAGCGTTCTTATATCAAATGCTTTTGGTTATATCAAATGCTTTTCAGCATTTACAGAACCGTCTAACTTTTGATAAAAATGTCAAAGTTCCCATGAACATTTCTAGACCAAAGTTTCCTACAAGCATTAATATTCATCCTGAAGTAGAATTTCAATTTCAAATATTGAGAAAACACACAAGACACATTATAACTCTTTATCCTGGAACCATAGATGTAGATTCTGATATTTCTCTTCCTCAGGTTACTCTTATTCCACTCACTCCTGGAGGAAATTAGAATTACAAAACTCCTGCCGACATTCACATAAGATGTAATGTATTCCATATTTCGACCTATATAACTGGACAGAGTCCACATTCTCTGATTTCCCAACAGTTTACTACCATATCGCCATGATATTAAATACAATGAAGGTTAAATCAACCACAAAGGTCAAATTTTAGGAGATTCTCTTCATAATGATCTATGTCTCCGTTATGATATCCTCAATATAATATCGGGTATTATATAGTCAGTCTTTACCAATTCTTACTCTCTCATTTCTTTTTATTTTTATTATTTTTCATTTTTCATTTCATGTTTTTAGAAAATTTGACACATTTTGAATTTATAGCATTTTTTCTAACGATAAAATTTGACAACAAAAACAACCGTGTATTTTATGCAACAAATGTAAATGAGTAAAACAAATGTTTTTTTTCTGGATTATTAGAAATAACCATATCAAACTATATCTCTATAGAAAAATATATATAATATATGTGAAAAAAGGTAGTAAATACTGCAAAAAAAATATTACATATAAAATTTTGCTATAAAAAATATATAATTTGATATATTTGTAGTTGATTGTTACAAAAAATAGACAATTTTAAATATTTTTATTTAAACAATTTATCTCAATATGTTTTAGAGTTATTTATAGGTGTTAAATGTATTAAATTATTTAAATCAAATGTTATTTAAATTAATTAATTTTAAAGGAAAACTGTGCAACAAAAAATAGTGATTTGGATTGGGGGAAAAACAAGCGTTTCATATTTCCTATAAAAATTGTTTTAATTTGCAATTTATTTTAGTTAACTCTAAATATTATGTAAATAAATATCAGGAGAATCCCTAAAAAATTGGAAATTGATATAGTTCGATGAGATATGTCCTCACAACCTCACTTCTAATATGATGTCTTCTATGTCGTCTTCTAAAAAAACAAGTAAGAATATTATATTCAGCCGAATCTTCAATACCCGCTACCTCAAATGCGCCTGAAGTAAATTTTTGTTTATTTATAGCAACGAACTTAACATTTAATGTTAAGCCCTATTAAGTCCTATAGGATTTCCTAATATCATCGCTTGTAGAAGAAGGAGAAAAAAGACAGCAATTACTATAGCTTTTATATGAGTCAACATAGATTCTCTAGAGCCCTCAATTTTTCGCCTTCACTAAAGCAATACTAGTATAAACATATAAGAATAATTAATAACTCGGCTATTTATGGGCCGAAAAAAAACAAAATTCAGGAAAAATAGCTACTTTTCTATGTCTTTGCCTATAACTCGGACTCTATAGAACCGATTACTGTGATGTTTTCAACTCAAAAAATCTCTTAAATATTTCCGATCTACTAGTACAAAAATTATGTCTCTAGCTTAAATAGAATCCTCAAAAAGTCGTAGATATTACTGTGTTCAATACTATATCCAACAACAACCACAAGGAAAATAAGAAATTGTTAATATCTCGGCTATTTTTGAACCGATTTGAAAATTAAAAGAAATCAAAATTCGAGGAAAAAATTAATAATCATTTAGTGCCATAACCAAGTCCATGGGTCTCATAGTCGGTTCAAAATATCGACTATATACGTTTGAGGGTCTAAGATCGAAAATTGTTGAAATTACAAATGGAATGACAAACTTATATACGCCCTCCTGACCTAGTCAAGTGAAGGTTATAAAAATATACTTTCTGTATTTACGCAGTGGTCCCAAAATGCCTCTTTTAGAAATTATTTTTAAATGACACGTTTATTTCCAGTATTTAGGTTTATAGCAAATATAACAAAAACATACGTTATATCATGAATTTGAGTAAATTATTTAAATTAATTCAAAAAGTACCTTTAGAACATGCAAAAAGTACCACAATTCTTGAATCTATATCTATCTATCTATCTATCTATCTATCTATCTATCTATCTATCTATCTATCTATCTATAAAATAGGAAGTGTGTATATGTATTAATGTATGTATGTATGTATGTATGTATGTATGTATGTATGTATGTATGTATGTATGTATATATGTATGTATTATGTTTGGACCAATTTTGATGAAATTTTCACAGAATAATCACAGTATATCCGAAAGTAATATAGGATAGTCCGATAGGACCAGGGGGAGGAGTACCCCCCATACAAAGCAAATATTGATTATCGACTATCTAAAGAACTGTAACAACGAGAGTTCTCTGATTTTGTTCTAACAGCTTTCTTAAGAAGCTCTTTTACTTTACGTAGGAGTAATAAAAGCAGAGGTGAGAGTATCGCCCAAACACGGCTAACATTGGTTATCGAATATAAAAGGACTATAACAACTAAAGTTCTCTAAATTGGTCCCAACTACTTTCTTAATGAACTATTTTACTGGACAACGGACGGATAAGACCAGGGAAAGAGTATCGCCCATACAAAGCAAATATTGATTATCGAATATTTAAAGAACTATAACAGCGAGAGCTTTCACATTTGGCCCTTATCACTTTTTTAAAGCTCGGTTTTTTTACTTTAGCCGTTTAAACCGTGACCTAATGAATGTATAAGACAGTGACTTAACATCAGAGGTGTCAAAAAACAACTTACTTTACACGTAAATTATAAACGACTGCTGCTCCCTCATCAATTTGACCAGATCAAGCATTTATTTAATGTAATTTGTTGTAGCTTCACTCATACAATAACAACTATATAGAAGTGTTAGTGGGCATTTATTTACCTCCATATGAGAATGATCTGAAATAGGATCTGCTTAGCAAATCATACTCATTCACAACAATTTAAATTATGGGTGACAGGAATGTTAAATGGTGTGAGAAATGACATCCATTGTGAATAAGGCTTCTCTTTTTCAATGTTTAGAATTATTTCCAAAAAAGTCATTTTCAAACTGCTCAACACTGCTGGACAGAATATTTAAATCAAGAACAAAAAATCTTTTTTTTTTTGTCAAAAACAACCAAAACTTTAATTAAGGAAAACAAACTTTTAATTTACGTTTGACATTAAAGAATCCATTAGTAAACCATAAGTGATATGATGTTGGTGCACTTTCAAATAATTCTCATTCAAAGAACATTTAAAACATATGACTCTACAACAGTTGCGGCAGTGGCAGTGGCAGTAGCCGCAGCAGCAACAAGAACAATAATAAAGATTTCATGAAAATGACTTTCAAATTATTTTACAAAAAAAAAGAAAATGAAAAATGAAAATGAAAGAAAATTCAAAAATTCTAACTTCAAAAGAGTAATGATTCTGTCTTGTCTTGTATCTCCAGAGAATATATAAAGTGCATAAAATGATGTTGCTGCAAAAATTATAGTAATGTTGCAACTTCTTTTTTTTTTTTTTTTTTGGGAGAAATGCAGCAACAACTATAGATGGTTATTATTAATGTTGTTGGTGTTACAGTTGCTATATACTGGCCTTTGTAAAGTCATCATGTCACGTAAACATACAACATATTTTTACACTTTACATACATACTTACACAGACACACATACATACAAATATATTTTCATACATGTAGACAATACAGTGTGTTTACATGGTTTTTTGTGGATACAATTATGTAACTTTTGAACCGTTTAAGATATTTTAACGAAATTTCACTTATTTAGAGCTGATATGTTTTCAAGTTGATTTGGAAAACAACAGACCCCAATTTGATCAGGGGCGTAGTTTAAATTTGGCCACTTCTTCTATGTTAACTTTTTAATATTTCATTAAAAATTTTTTGAATTTTGAATTGAGGCAAAAATATCGTTGCATATTTCTATAAAAATATGCTTAAGTATTTGGATTATCTCTTATAGTTTAAGAGATAGTTCACTTTATAAGCGTTTTTATATTGGGAAGCTTAATATATATTCAAAATATATAATCCGTTAAAAAACTTTATTAATCTGAATTACAAATTTTGAAAAAAAAAAATCTAAAATTTATGATGTTTTCAAACAAGTTGACACCATTTATTCACTGATAAAATCATTCTTATACCATCCACCACTACAAGTGGTAAAAAGAGTATATTTACTTTGTCATTACGTGCGTAACGCTATGAAGTAATCATCTCAGATCCCATAATGTATATATATTCATGCATCAAATCAAAATATGAGTTGATTTAGCAATGTCCGTCTGTCTGTTGTTGGCACGCTCTCTTTCACAATAATTGACGGAGCTGAATGAAATTTTGCCTTAGTATTTGCTACAGTCCTGAAAGGTTTCCTATTTAAAAACATCAAAATGGATTCAGTATATTAAAAGATATACTCCGATATCTGAGGCATCCTTTAAGGTCAGGCAAAAATTTTTCTTAAAATTTTCAATCATAAATTATAAATCGACAAATGAAAATAAAATTTTACCATAATATTGGACTATATATAGACTATATATTTATTACTATTACAAAATTTATCAAAATTGGTTCAGTAGAAAAAAAAGTTAGTTGGAATGGTAAACATGATGTTTCTAAAGCCAAAAATAGAAAGCATTTGAGCAACAACACAAGCAAGTAAAAGAAAACAAAACTGTAACACATGTCCTTTATCATCACTATGATGTCCTGCAGAAAAGTTAAATATTTGGAAACAATTAATGAGACTCTTAACATGTATAGCAATCATATTTAGGCATCAGGCTTTTTTAATTGATTTGAAGTGCAAATGTGAATCCTTCTGGAGAAATAAAATTGCTCCCACTACATCCGGTAGGAAAACAGCCCGGTTAGCTTAATGCTCGGACTATTTGGTAGGAAAAGTTAAAGCTAAAGCAGTTTTAAAAACATACAAGGCTCAAGAAGTCCTGACAGGAACGCTGCTAAAAAGTTAGAAGCCAATAACAGAGCACGAAAATTGAAGTCAAGTTTTCTATAAAAAAATTCTTGCTGCATAAGGGATGACGAAACGTATGATCTGGCGGATCTTACGCAACTTCTGATCAAAAATTTTATATTGCTGATGCTCGAAGGAATACTGAAAAATTTTAGGATCCAAACAAAATTTAAAAAAGTTCCTGGTATGGCAAGCAGTATGTAGTTGCGTTAAAAGAAGTCAATCATTTGTTAAAACGGGCTCTACAAATACCAAAAATTACATCGATGAATGTTTAGGAAAAAGGCTGCTTTAATTTATAAGACATAACAATGTATTCACTATGTATTCCACTTCACAGTGGGAACTATTTTAAATTCCAATAATAATGGACAAGTTCGTATACATAATACTGAAATTTAAAATTCCTTTCAATATTATTAAAGTGTAAAAATTAATTTTATTTTTCAAGAAAACGGCAAAATTAATAAAATTTAATTTTTTTCAAAAGTTTTCACATTAAATGACATTTTACTTAATTTCTCTTTGAAAATTGTGAATTTTCAAGTTCTAACGTTTTCACAGATATCAAATATTTCTGTAGAAAGTTTACATCTCGGCTTATAGTCCAACTTAAAGAAGGCTTTCTCTAGTAAAATTTACTATTTTCCATACATTTTTACGACAAATGCGCTTTAGGACCTGTAATAAGTCCACAAACTTAAAAAGACTAAGAAAACATGAGATTAATTTTTGGCGAATCTTTTACATCATATCAGGTGATCCAATTTGAAGGGTCACTGATTACGCCCCTGTCTATATAGAGGACTATACTCTTCCCCATCAACTTGGAAATAACACAGTTCTAACTACGTAAAATTTCATTAAAATATTTCTAACGCTTCTAAAGTTACATATTTATTTCCAAAAAGTATCATTTTGGATACACTGTTGCACTAGTTGCCAATATGCAACAAACATTAAGATGTATGAAGCAAAATATGTTTATATATGTTTATATAGACAACAACAAATAATAAAATATAAATAAAAATAACACAAAAAGAGAAACAAAAAATAAAGCTTTGTATAACATTGAAAGATGAAATAGAGAGAAATGAAAGAAGACAAGAAAAAAAACGCAACACGTTTGAAAACCGCTGAAACCGCAGTAAGTAATTTTTGAATGTTTTCACACAACTGACAAGAAGTCAGAAAGTTACAGGAGAAAGAGTAAATCGTAAAATGGAGAAAAATAAAGTAAAAGAGAATGTTGTGTAAGTTTGTATGTGTGTTAAAGGATAACATTACAACTAGGAAAATGAAAACAACAAACATATGTGTAAGGACAACAACAATATTGTACATGTATACAACAAACATTTTAACAACAACACAAGCAAAAAAAAAGAAAACAAAAATGAAACACATGTCCTTTATCATCATCGTCATCATCATGATGTCCTGCAGAAAAGGTAAACCTTTGGAGCCAATTAATGAGTGTTTTACCATGTATAACAATCTATATTTAGGCATCAGTTGGACTTAAGCTTTTTTATTTGATTTGGAGTGCAAATTTGAATTCTGCTGCATACAGTCCACAGATTTGGTTAAGAATTAACCAATATTTTGCTCATTTTTTAAGAATTTTGGAGAAATAAAAATGTTTGAATTAAAAAATATATTTTTAATAAAGATATCTTTCTGAAAATTTCAGAAAATGGGGATCATGTGATTCTAAATTAAATATATTGAAAAGAATTTTAGATTTGATAAAATAAATACCAATACATCCGATAGGAAAGCAGCCCAGTTAACTCAATACTCAAAATAGAAGGAGAAGGCTCAAAAAGTTCCTAACAGGGACGCTTCTAAAAATGAAGAATATTCTTGCAGCATAATGTAAGATGAAACATATGTTCTGGCAGATTTTTCACAACTTCTTGTTCCCAAAATTATAATGCTGCAATCTTCTGCAATAACTGTGTTAAATTATACAAATATATTCAACCAATTAAAAATCCCAGATTTACTTCGTAGTTGATTTAAAGGATTACATGTCCCCGGAGTGATAGTCGGGGTCCTTTCAAAATTTAACATCTCGGGCATAATGACGTTTTGATAAATGAAGTTGAATATTTATAGTTTTCAACAATGTCTATAAAGATATGCAGGATAAATAATATTATTAACGCTAAAATCAGATATATGCTTGCATAAAATCAAAATCTGAGTCGATTTAACTATGTCTGTCTGTCTGTCTGTCTGTCTGTCTGTCTGTCTGTCTGTCTGCCTGTTATTGGCCCACTCACATCCACAATAATTGACAGAAATTAAATTATTGGCCCGGTTTTTTTCTATTTAAAACCAAAATCGGTGCAGTTTATCAAGAGATATAGACCGATATTTGTGGCACCTCTAAGCTGTCAAATTTGAAACCGACAAATTAAAATAAAAATCAAAATCAATTCAGTAGAACAAAAGTTTTAGTCAAAAATATAACAAATTTTATGACTCATTAAGTATTTCTGTGCTGTATTTTATGTAAACGCCAAAAATACAACACAGCACATATATTATATACATTTGTGAGTGCGTATGTACAAAACATAACGTATTAGCTTTAAGCGCATTTGTGGTGGAGGGTATTGAACATTCGGCATAGCTGAATAACTTGTTGTTTATATCCTCTACCACCATAAGTGATGAGAGGGTATATTAAGTTTGTCATTCTGTGTGTAACGCCAAGAAGGAATCATCTCAGACCCTACAATGTATATATATTATTGCATCAAATCAAAAACTGAGTCGATTTAGCTATGTCCGTCTGTCTGTTGGAAACATTCTCTCGTCTAGAATAATTGTCCGAATTCAATAAAACTTGACCACATTGTTTGCTATTGTCTTAAGCAGTTTGCCATTTAAAACCAGCTATATCGGTTTATTAACAAGGAAGTTATAGACCGATATCTGAAACAACCTCAAAATTTCGAAAATGAACTCTTATAATTTCTTCTAAAAATGTTATTGGACTTAAACAAAAATTTAATTTTAGCATACATCATTGTGCAAAAAATTCTTAATATCTGATTAACAGGAAATACGTTATAGGCTATAATATGCAAAATTTTGATACACCCCAAAATCTTTGTGTCATATGGACCGCAATTTTCAAGATAATTTACTGAAATTTGTCACATATACTTATTTTGCTACAATAATAAATCCAAAGAAGTTATATTGCTCTGGGATTATTAATTGACCCAGCTCCCATATAAGGCCCTTTCCCGGAATATGATTTATAACTTATAAAACTTTTAAATTTGAACCAATTCCATCGAAATTTGGCACAATTAATTTTTTAACTACTTTAAATATGTGTTATAAATTTTATTAACATGGGTCCATATTTTGATATAGCTCCCATATGACGCACCTTCCCGGAAAACGGGTTTAAGCTTATAAATCAATTAAATGGAACTCGGTACAATGCATTTTTTAACTATTATCAATGTATATTTTTAATTAAAGCAATCTCGGTCAATATTTTGATGTAGCTCCCATATCAGGCCCCTCACAGCTTATAAAACGAGTAAATAAAGACCAATTCTATTGAAATTCGACACAATTATTTTGCTAATAGTTCTAAAGATATTATATTGATTTGCCCTATATCGGTCCAAATTTTCATATAGCTCCCTTATAAAGGAATTTCCCGAAAAACGGGTTTAAGTTTATAAAAGATTTAAAAAAAAGATCAATTTCATTAAAACAACACTAAAAATCAAATAACAAATATCTTATAAACAATATATGTTTGAAGATATATGTTGAAAGTTGCAAAGAAAATTTATCAAACAAGTTATTTTGCAACATTTATGTGACATGTACAACTAAGTTCGAATACAATGATGTTTTATTTGTAAGCATGTTGCAGCAGAAATATTGAAAGTAACATATACATGTTGCAATACAAATGTCGTAAATTCATTACGAATTCAAAGAATTCTAAGTTCAAACACAAATGTTGGATCGCTCACATTTATTAAATGTTATCAAACTGATATTTGTTGCAACTTTTCAGCATATAAAAAAGGCAATATACACCCGAATATAAAGAAGAAAAATATTTTATTGCCCTCCAGATTGTCCATACCTGATCATCTAACAACTCTCCCTCACACTCCTTCACCATCATACAGAAACTTTAAATTTAAACTTATGCAACAACATGGCCTTAAAAACTATGAATGTATTTCATATATATATAAACAATCATACAACAGCATACATACATCATACATATTGTTGCTGCTGATGATGATAATGGCATCACATTTGCAACAAACATGTTTGGCAAACATTACGAAAGCTTCTCTGATGTAGTAACTTCTACTACACATAAAAGAAGAACAAGAACAAAATTAAAATTATATATACAACAACAAAAAATATTGCATAAAATCGTTGATGGCAAGAAGTTGCTATAAAAAAAAACATTACCCGTTAGTTATAACACGCTTCAGTGGCCATAAAGGGATAGTTAGCATTTCAATTTACGCGATATGATGGAATTTAATTAATTGTAGAGGAAAACAACAAAATAGAGAGCGAAAATACAGGATAAAAACTACGAATAAAAAATTTATATGAAACAAACAAAAAAAAATATCAATTATATAAATACACATACAAACAAACACCTATACAACTATATGTACACACATATTTACATGAAGCTCATAGATAATCACAAAAAAAGTTTATTATATTAAACGTAATGATGAGGATTTCGTGATTTTGAGTAAAATTTTCATTAAAAAAACAAGGGATGCCTGAAGCTTCAAGTCTGAACAGCCGTTGCAAATTTCTTACATTACAAATATTAAATCAAAAGGAGAGAGATGAATTTAAATGGAACTAAACAATTTTATATTTTTTTGTTAGAGCATATTTTCTATAGAAAATTTGTCTCTCTCTCTAGTTAGAGCATATTTTCTATAGAAAATTTGTCTCTCTCACTAGTTAGAGCAGATTTTCTATAGAAAATTTGTCTCTCTCACTAGTTAGAGCAGATTTTCTATAGAAAATTTGTCTCTCTCACTAGTTAGAGCAGATTTTCTATAGAAAATTTGTCTCTCTCACTAGTTAGAGCAGATTTTCTATAGAAAATTTGTCTTTCTCACTAGTTAGAGCAGATTTTCTATAGAAAATTTGTCTCTCTCTAGTTAGAGCATATTTTCTATAGAAAATTTGTCTCTCTCTCTAGTTAGAGCATATTTTCTATAGAAAATTTGTCTCTCTCTCTAGTTAGAGCATATTTTCTATAGAAAATTTGTCTCTCTCTCTAGTTAGAGCATATTTTCTATAGAAAATTTGTCTCTCTCTCTAGTTAGAACATATTTTCTATAGAAAATTTTTCTCTCTCTCTAGTTAGAGCAGATTTTCTATAGAAAATTTATCTCTCTCTCTAGTTAGAGCATATTTTCTATAGAAAATGTATCTCTCTCTCTAGTTAGAGCATATTTTCTATAGAAAATTTATTGCGGTCTCTTTCCGTAACATATTTTCTCTGAATATGATTTTCTGTAATTTTAAATAAATTTTGTTCTCTCCGTCCTTTCCTCCCTCCGCAGCAATATTGACTATTTTTTGTACAAAATACTTTTGAGCTAAAAAATTAAAATATTGTTTTGTTTAATATTTTCTTGAAATATAAGAAAAAATATTATAATTTTCTTTATAAATAATAGAATTTCTTTTGCAAAATAAAAGAAAAAACTGACTTTTTTAAGTCAACACTTGGAATTAGTTTGTTTTTTATTTTCTCTCTTTTTGTGGGGACTTTCGGCCATTTCAAAACAAACTAAAGATGATTTTAGTATTTTTTACCAAAAAAACCTTCAAAGCAAAACAGAAAAGAATATTTGTAAAAAATTAAAACAAAATAAAAACAGACAACAAAAAAACAAGTTAGAATGCCATATTCGACTGTGCCGAATTTTAAATACCCTCCACCACTATATTGAAGACAAGGCTTTATGTTTTATTCCTGGAAGTGGGATTATAAAGGTCTAATATCCAAATATGTCAAAAATAGTTTCATATATAAAAAGAGTTTAAACATGTTTATTGATATTTTAGTTATATTAACTCAAATCCGTTTTCCGGGAAGAGGCATTATGTGGGAACTCTAGCAAAATATGAACCGATATTGGTCACAGTAATAACATATATTAAAGACAGTTAGAAAACAGAATTGATCATTATTTAGTATATTTTATAAGATCAAAAAGAGAGCTTTATAAGGGAGCAATAGCAATATATGGACTAAGATTTTCCAAAAAAATTATATTAAATACAGTTAGAAAAATGAATGTGTCGAATTTCAATAGAATTGATCTTTGTTTACCAGTTTTATAAGCTCAAATCTGTTTTCCCGCGAAGGACCCGATATGTGAGCCATATTAAAATATAGACCGACATTAATAAAATTAATAACATATATTTAAGACACTCTGGAATTTGGTTGTGTCAAATTTCTTATTTAAAAATTTAATAAGCTATAGACCGTATTCCGGGAAATTATGAACCCAGCACAATCTAGTTTCTTTGGGTTTATTATTGTAAATAATGCATTTGGGTTTATATTGTAAATAATGCAAATTTCAGTAAATTATAATAAATTTTGCGACCCATATCAAATACAGATTTGGGGTATATCAAAATTTCGTATATTTTTGCCTATAAATCTTTTTCTATTGATCCCGTTTTGATGATAATTTGCACGATGATGAAGAACCTATAACTGTATGTTACAGTGAAATTTTTGTCTAAACAAATTTATGTTTCTTTGAAAAGTTCAGTAAAGTTCTTTTTCGGAATTTTGGGGATGTCTCAGATATCGGTGTAGAACTCTTTTAGCTGGTTTTACACAGGAAACTGCTTAGTACAAGCACATATTATGGCCGAACTTTATTGAATTCGGACAATTATTTAGACGTGACAGATGGACTTTCTTGGTGTTACATACGGAATGACAAATTTAGAATACTCTTATCACCATTTGTGGTGGTAGAGGGTATAACAACATTTGTAGTTGAAGAAGAATAAATTGCAAACAGTTAACAAACAAACTTGTTGACTTTTCTTAATGACTTCTTAACCAGGAAAAAAATAAATAAATGAAAAACTACGTAAAAATGTTGACCACAATAAACCTCTTGTTTGTTTGTTTTGTTTGTTAACACAGACCGAAAAATACACATAAAGTCAGAAGGGGTGGAACCTTAAAAGTGAGTGGGCTGAAATTCACTGAGTAACTGACTGACATCCAAAAGAGTTTTATTTATTTGTATTTTAGATTTAGTACTTTTGTACTTATTTTACATAAAGTTTAATACTTGAAAATAAACGTACATAAAAAACAACAACAAAAGTTTTAAGTTGTTTTCACAAATTTATTATGATCACAAAATCACAAAGATTTTTAAAAAGTACCTGAGTCCAAAATAAAAAAACAAAAAGAGGAAAATAAAATAAATTTGCATTTAAAGACAAAAGAGAACAGTAAAGGAAATAATTCAAATTATATAATCACTTTGAATAGTTATGGACCAGGGATATATTTTTAATAAAAAAATTGTTGATGACCCTCTCACATGAACATATTTCCATATAGAAAACATATCGCTGACTCTCTCTCAGGAACACCTTTTCTATAGCAAACTTATTGCTGACTCTCTCTCACAGGAACACTTGTTCTATAGAAAATTGTTGTTGTCTCTCTCTCCCCCAGGAACACATTTTCTATAGAAAATTTGTTGTTGTCTCTCTCTCTCTCCCTCAAGAACACATTTTCTATAGAAAATTTGTTGCTGACTCTCTCTCCTATAACAAATCAAAAAAATATATTTAAATTCCTGTAAAGTTTTTCCCAATTAAAAATCTTCAAATACACATAATATTTCCTCCAATACAAACACATACATATACACAATATAAATGTATTTCAATATATAAAAAACAAAAATATTTTTCACAATAATTCCATTAACTTATAAAAAATATTGTTGCAAAAAAAAATATATAAATAATTTTTATTGCCATGAAACTTGCTGCCAGTTATGGGAAACCACAAAATGATATTAATATAAATGTGTTTGCGTGTGTGTTGGTGTGTGCATGTGGATTTTACTGGTATCTCTTTTTTATTTTTATTATTATTAAATACTCTTATAATAATATTGAATACTTTAGCAGCCAATTAAAAATTGTATATTTAACTTTTTCAATTGACCTCGGGGGCGATAAAAA
>PYHX02000158.1:47132912-47168482 GCA_004302925.2 Cochliomyia hominivorax
TGGTTCCACTATGAGTTCTTTTAAACACATTCTTGTAACTTTGAACCATTAGATATATTAATAAATCTGAGATATTGCAAAGATCACAGACTTCAGCCCTTTAAAGTACACCGTCTCAAAGTTCGGCAAAATACATTTTTAGTATGGGACATATGTTCGTATATTAAAAATTTATTAGTTTCGGTCTCAGTTCGATCTTTGCTCTACCAGGTGAAATTTCTTAAGATATCTCTTAGCTGATAAAATTATTATAAATTATTTATAAAAATCGATTTGTTAACATTATGCTTTGGAGACCTTACCCCTCCTTTGGACATCTAAGAATTAATACTTTTCATAATTATGCCCTATGCCACCATAAATGGTGGGGGTATTATGCCTTTGTGTTGATGTTCGTAACATAGAGATAAATATAAATCGTTTGACTTTGCATATTTTTTCTATGTCGATATTTACGATGTCCGTCCGTTTTAAAGCATAATCATAAAATCGAATTCTACGAGGGTCGGTCCCCACCCTGATATCCTATCCAAAATAATTATAATGGGTACCGTTTTCCACTAAGGGAAATATCTGCCTGCAAAATTTCATGAATCATTCAGTCATAATCGAAGTTGAAATTTTTTAGTTTTAGGGGGTTGTCTCAGATATCGTCAATAACTTTATTCTATAGAACAAATTTTTACCAATTTTAAATAGGAAACTTTTAGGACAATAATGAATACTGAAGACGAAGAGCAGACAGACTGTCGGATGGAAGGACAGGCAGAAGGACATCGATTCATATTTTTATATGAAGTAAGAATCACCATTTCTTGTGGTTGGATATAAATAATTATTTTCAGTGAACATAGTTGCCACATTTTTTAAACAAAATCTAAATATTTTTAAATTTTCAAATTATGCGTTATATATACAGTTAGACTCAGAATCACTTCAGAGTCCGTCTGTCTGTCTGTCTGTCTGTCTGTCTAGCTGGCTATCCATGGTAAACGTTGTGAATACTTTACATACGACAATTTTTGAGATCTTGTTGATATATACATATACATATTATTTAGTCTAAGGAGCTTTTTGAAACTAGCCATGTTCGTTCTAATATTTCAGGTAACTCCCACACAAATGTTCCTCCCGGAATAGGGGTTTGGGTTATAAAATTCCCTAATATAAAGCCACTTATGCTATTTTAAAACAATTTACTGAATTATGCGAGAGCTTATGTACCCCTTAAAAATATAACTTTGAAAGGGATTGCTCTCATATAAACGTTGGTTTATACGAGGGTCGGTCTATAATATCTTCCAGCTTCCATATGACCCCCCAAAAATTTAATTTCAAAATGCGTAAATTTTACATAAATGTTAGTGTTACAATAATGTACTGAAAATATATACGAGTGTCGTTCATTAATTTTTTGTAACTGCCATTTATATCCAACATTGTGGTGTAGCGGCGTATAATATAGTCGGAATTGAATGACGTATATTAATTGTTATCTGGGAACCAGGCACAACAAAGCTTAACCAATTAACGTGGGTTAGAAATTTATTTCGACTTAAAATCTCTGAAAGAATCTATATATAAATATAAGCATATGTTTTAAGGGATTTACAAGGATTATCTGTGTACAAAATATAATTTTATCTCAATTTATAAATTACTTTTTAAAAAAGTCGATATTCCCAATGTGGCCAAATTTAGAGGGTCACCTATCATGCTCTTGATTAGTAGGAATCTCAGCTTAAACTGTATGTAATTTCATTAAGATATCGATGACGATTATTAAATAATTTCATTAAATATTTTATAGATTTACGTTAAAATGATAATTAAATGTTTAATTCCATTGATAAAAAATTTAATCAACAAATTGAAATGATTTTTCAGAAATTTGAATATTTATAATTAAAAATTTAGTAGAAAATTATTAACAATTTTAATCAATTTTCGATTTTCATTAACGATTTTTTTAATTGATATTAAAATTAATTGGTAAAAACTAATTAATTTTTTTATTGGGCGAGCAAATTTCGATTTTTATTTTTTTTCCAGTGTAGAAGTTAGAAGAACTCATAATACTTACATTCGCATATTTCTTACAATAATCCATTAGTTCTGGACTTAATTCTAATAAAGGACTTTCATGTTTCATACGATAATAATTGTGCCACTTTAACATTTCATTTGCAAAGGAATCAACCTCAAAAGTTAAATGTTTCTCATGTGAAGCCGAAGCATCTACTCCAATCAAGGGTAAAACATTTTCACTATATTTATCCAATATATTACCTTTTGGATCATAATTACAAACCACATAAGTAGAATAACCACTAATTAAAGCATAAATGGAATAAAAGAATTTTTAAACTGGGGGAATTTGGAAAAAAAACTTACAATTTTGCTATGCCCACACCCAATTGTTTAGAATTCTTCCATATTACTTGAGTAAACCCGGCAGTAGCTGGACTGTAACCGGGTCTTTGGAAATCATAATCTTTAATACCATTATACCAATAGACAACAGGTTCTTGACCTTCAATTTGCTGATCAGAAGTATAGAAAATATTTTCACCAAAACGATTTTTATTACGAGTTTCGAATTTATTATTTTGGGCCAAATACTGTTCGGAAAGGAATATTTATAAATATATATGTATAAATATAAATGTATGTATAAGTGTATATATATATATGTGTATAAGAGTATAAAAATATATAATAATGTGTATAAGTAAATAATGTTTAGTTTTTAATAATTGTTGTTGTAGTGGTTTGTGTTGTTCCTGTTCGTGAGGAATATGTTATTTTTCTTGTACGTACTTCGGCCCAATCGCTGGCAAATAAATTCAAATTTTTATTTAAACTCATGGCCGGAGATCCGTGTAGGGCACGTAAACTATTATGACTATCTAAACAAACTTCTTCAAATGTTTGTTGTTGTTGGTCTTCTATCTTTGGCTGTTTGGTAATACTGGTACTAGCTTTGGTATTTATAGAGGTAGTGGGTTTGCTTCCTGGTTTTGGAACTTGATCGTCATATTGACTCATCACATTTCCTGGTGGATTATAATTACACACCACAAATGTCATGTTATTGCTGGAAAAAGAAAGAAAATATATTTTTATAATCTCCATCATAAAGGTACTTTAACAATCTACTTACAGTGTTGTTATTCCTACACCCAACTCTATGGATTCTTTCCAAACAACTTGTGTAAAATGTCCTGTTTGTGAGCTAAATCCTGGTTTGGAGTAATTATAATTTTTGATTTCATCATACCAACTTTTAACACATTGTTCGGCTGAGGGTTCAAAATTCATGGCATAATAGATATTCTCACCGTAATCATTATGTGGACGATGTTGTAAGGAACGTTGTTTCGCCAATTGCTGAAATACAAAGAGTATTAAGTGAAGTGATCCTTTTAATTTGATTTTTTTCTATTATTGTTTGAAAGAGAGAGAGAATGCGAGAGAGCGGTAAAGAGACATTAGTACTCTTTGTAAGCAACATAATTTTCCAATGTTTATCCTGAGAAATGTGGAAACATTTGATAATAATCGTCCATTTTGTTTTGCGGAAAACATTGATGTTATGCCGAAAGTATAACCTTGAACTGCCGTTATGGCTAGCAACTGAGCTTCTCACGAAGAGTGCCTAGATCAAAATAACAATGATAAAATGGCTTCACTCACATCGTCGTATTGGATGACTGCTGAGAAGAGCAGAAAGGAGCATTCAAAAGGTGAATCCTAATTATGCCAAATTACCTTTTTTTTGGAGATTTTTAACCCTCATGGTTGCTCAATGGTTGCTGAGTTTATCTCGAAAGTCGTTGAACTTAATTATTAATATATTGATCGTAAAATATTTACAATTGATTCGAGGTCTAAGGATCCAACGTTAAAAAATGTGACGGGATACTAGAAAGTAATCGGCTCAGTAAGCATGAAATCCATTTCCTCTAACCAGAGAAAGGAACCCTTTTTTGTCTGCTGACTTTTTGCCGAAAATCAACTCCAGAAGCAAATTTTTTCTACGGCAATTGGTTCCACTTTTATAAACTTCAATAAGATTTTCTCTAGTGGGTTTTCATTCTTGTGTAGCAGATTAAACATCGGCCTTGCGCAAATGAAGTTCTAACGTACATTGTATGGTACATAATTAACCCTATTAAGAAAGCGTGAATCTGGATCTATCTGTGCATATATCCAAAACGAAGGGTATCTAATTTAAACCTCTAACCCTTAGTGACTAAGTGACCGCTTTCTTAATACATCGATCATTTAGCATTCACAATTGTCATGAGGTTTCACGATCCAATGATAAGAAGAAAACCAGATGGTCTATTTCATGTGACTACTAAATGTGTGTATTATTTTCGGAGTTGTTTTCCATCCAAACTGCAAGAAGTTTTCCATAATAAATTCACGATTTCCATTCATGATTTTGTGGCAGATTAACCATCAACCTTGAATTTGCACCGTGACAAAGAAAGGGATTTCTAGGTTCGGTGTATAAGCGATTAATAGTCTAAATATACTGTGAAAGTTCTGTGGAGTTTCAAAGATGGAAGCAAGAACGTAGATGAGAACTTCTAAAATTTTTTCATAGCTTTTCAGTACACAATCGCTTCATACATGGAATTTCACAAATTTGGCAAATGAACGTCGATTAGGTTAAGAATGCAATTTCATGTTTCTAGTGAAAAGTAAAAGCTCTGTTATCCTTAAATTCAAACTCAGCTCACTTAGCCTTTTCTAACAAAGAAGTGTTCTGAGTTCAATCCGCAGGAAGTGGATATCCAAACTTTTCGCAGATACGGTTAGTATATATTGTTCTAAAATCTAGTGAATCGTTTGACCGAACATTTTTCTTGGCGAATACATCACCCTTAAGGTTTGTTGCTCTATGAAAAACGGTGACCTGATCACCAATTTCAAACTTTCTCGGGCAGAATATCAGTAAAAGTGTCCAAAGTTTTCAAGAAGTATTTGACAAACTTATTGTTTTGAAGTCCTTTGTAACTCTGAGGAGTTATTTTGTCAAGCTTGTAAACAAAATTCTTCTGCTATGGCATTAAAAATTCTCAATTTTTTTGGGAGTCTGCAACAATAATATAAAACTGCATGAAATGAATATTGAATGGTGGGAAGTGCCCTATAAAATGAACGTCTCTTAAGGCATTTTGAGTTACTTGGTGAAGTGCAGCTGAAGCATGTTTTCAAAATTTAATAAGATGCAACTGATGAGAATAAGATAACCTTTTATAATTTTCCAGTTCTCCAACACATGGACAATGTCCATCGATCCATCGCCAAAACGTCTTCGTTTTTAAGTCTATCGATTTCGTTCCAAAAAATGCTTTGGTTTTGAGTTAAATAACAAATCAATTCAGCTTTCTGCAGTATACACCAATAAGGGATTTCTGAATGGATAAAGATAAACTGTATTCAGAAGGGTCATGGTCTAGATAATAAAACCGGTGATCAGAAACTTTCTATTCAAAATAAACAAAAAATGCCTTTCAAAGTCCTTCGGAATCAATATATATAGGAACTGATATATATGGGAAGTTTTTAAATGTGGGGAAATGTTATGCCGTATTCCTCCTAATGATATCGCAAGTTCTTTTAACCTTTGTCAATCAAACTTTTCAAACCATCAACTTAAAACCTTTTCGGCGGGTTTAGCTTGCCCCTGTCATCTGTCGAAATTTTCACTTTAGATTAGTTCAGATTTATTAGTTGTTGTTTCATGATCGCAAACTTTTTCCATTAACCTAAAATTTTCCGGAACGGGTTTCTTTAAATTAATGAATAAAAATTTTCTCTTAACTGCATTATTATAGCGATTGAGAAAATGCATGTTTATATCTCTATCGCATACTGAAATATAATGACAGATGTTAAGCCTGATAATACCAATAAATGCCCACCACAACCATGTGTTTTGAAACGTACGTTTCTAAGCCAAAAAAATCCGGATCAAAAGACCTTAACTGGAGTGATATGTATCATTGTATTGAGACATATCTCCGAAGTTACGGCATGTATTTGAAGGGCAGTTTTGAAGCATAATTGCTTTTTCTGTTATAATTTTCAACTTTAATTATAATTAACATCTAGAATTTTAGTTGGACCACCAATTTTGAAATAGTTTTAAAATAAAAATAACTTACCTTTGACCAATCGAGTGCTAAGTTACATAATTTCCTATTCAATTTCATAGCTGGACTGCCATGTATGGCTCTATATTTATTATGACTATCCAAACATTCCAATTCAAATTGAGACCATAATTTCAAATCTTTGGCACTATATCGTTTTTTGGTTGAATCATTTTCATCTTTATCATCGGTTTCAGGTTTTAAAGGTCTCTTCAATAACATTTTCTGTGGTTTCATTTTATCGATTATTTTGGCAGCTGTGTCAACCAATAAAGGGGCCACATTTTCTTTATAATTACCCATCATATTGCCAGGAGGATTATAATTACAAACGATCCAAGTACGATTGTCTCTATGATAATAGAAAATTTCTGGTAAAAATATTAAATTTGATAATAATCAGACTCACTTTGTTAATATGCCAACTCCCAGTTCTTTACTTGATTTCCATACCACTTGAGTGAAGTGACCTGTGTTTGATGAAAATCCTGGTTTATTAAAATTATAATCTTTGATTTCTTCATACCAGGCTTTAACCGCCAATTCATGTGTCTGGGGTCCCATATTGGTGCCAAGATAAAGATTTTCTCCATATTTGTTGTTTTTGCGATGTTGTAGCGTATTACTTTTGGCCAATTTCTGTGTGAGATAATAAATCATAACATTTTTTATAACTTTTATAACTTTGTGAAATTTCGTTTTTGGAACAAACAATTATTATCTATTTCTTGGGAATCGTTTTTAATTTAATTTTAGATAAAAAAGTTTATTTAATTTGTTAAATGTTAGATCTACAAAACGTGTATTTAATTGATTTATAACTTCCTCTTGACTCATCTGTTTTCTATACCCTTCACTAACGTAAGTGGTGAATAAAGTTATGCATTTCGTAGAGTGTTTCTAGAGTGATTTTTTTAAAAAAAGTTTTGAACCGCTAGAAATTTGTTAGTGAAATTTTTTATAGTAAAAGATTATATGTTTTTGTGTTGGTTTAGAAGAGAACAGACCCATATATAGCCAAGGGCGTAGTCGGTGTTTCTCGAAATTTAGTCACCTCAAATTTGTTGATATTTTAAAATTTCGTTAAATGTTTATTAACATTTCGTTCGCAAAATGCAGGTTACAGTTTTGAAGGCAGCTAAATGAAATTTTGGCCCAGGGTCAATGCCTATTGAAACTGATTTTAAACATATAGACCCCATGCACACGTAACCGGAATGGGGTTTAAGACCATAAAATTCTTAAATATGAAACGATTTTTACGAAATAAAAAAGTTTTGCGATATTCTTAACCAACATGATACATTTTATTTATATTTGAATAACATAAGACAAATATAAACAGATGTCGATGTTCGAAGTTTTACGAGGATCGTGCTATAGTTTTCCATAAATTCCATATGCCACCTCCGAAAAAAAGTCATAAAACTCATTAATCTTACAAAAATATTTGTATCATATTGATTTATGAAACTCTTTAGCAAAATTTCTTAAAAACAAATTATACGAGGGTCGTTGCATAACATTGCCTAGGTACAATTAATTATTAACAATTTGGTGTAAAGTATTTCATAGCCGAGCTTGACCGGGTTTTAAGTAGTCGGCTGACCACATTGTTGTTTAAAATGTTTGATTTTATAAATTAATGTACGACCCTCGTATAAATTTACTTTCTAATTTTTGCTTAACATTTATGATGAATTTGTATGTTTTAAACAGACTTTTTCTAGGGGGATTATACGGGAGCTAGAAAAATTAATGGACCGATCTTCCTTTCACAATACCGGAGTATATGAGGGATTTAAGACCTTCAAAGTGATATTTGGTAGACGGTAGTATGGGACCTATAAGAAATAATAAAACGATCCTCGTACAATTTGGCACAATGTTTTAGAATAAAATAGGATTTCTTTGTGTCAAATTTTGTTAAGATCTCTTTATATTTTGGACGTTTATGACTTTGCATTGGAACTATTGATATTTCACATTGAGATTCCTGATTCCAATTCCAATTGATTTGAAAAGGGATATGCCTCTAGTAGATCATAGAGTCGGGAAATGGACCTAATAATAATAATGGTATAATGATTTTTTAACAAATCGCCAAATTTGTATTTATTTGATTGAAAAAAAGTATTTATTTTAACCCATTTTGGACAGCTCTTTTTGGTTTTGAACTTGGTGGGCTCTATTTGGGTTAGGAAAAGTTCTTAAATATTGTTATTCTGTGCAAAATTCTTAATAATTTGTTAGAACTATGTACCTATGTGGATTCAATAAAAAATTTTATTATTTTGTAATAGAAATTTAGGAAAAAAATTGATTCCTTCTTAGCATTACACACGGTATGACAAACATACCCTCTTCACCACTTGTGGTTGTGAAGGGTATATTGTATAGATTTTATGAATAAGGAATGTAAATATATATACTTATATATATACTTACGTTCCTAATTCACTATGTCATCTGTCTGTCCGTCTGTTGTTGGCACACTCACATCCACAAGAACTGACAGAGCTCAATCAAATTTGTCCCCAGTATTCAGTTTTAAAAATTTCCTTTTTAAAACCAGCAAATTCGGCTCACTATATATTAAAAGTTATGGACCGATATCTGATGTAACATCCAAGTTCAAGCGGCGAACTGATAATGTCTCAAAATTGGGATAATTTTTTGATAATATTAAGTTATGTGAACATCATTACTATTCCGAAAATGATCAAAATCGGTTCAGTAGAAAAAAGTTATAGCCAAAAATAAAACTAATTTAAGAAAATCGCTTATGTAATGTATACGTTTCCGAGTGTATGTGTATATGTATATCTACCGAACCTAACGTATTAATTTTATTTTATTATTATTTTTATTATTTATTAACTCCTCACGAATTTGTGGTGGAGGGTATTAAAGATTCGGCATAGCCGAATACAACATTCTTATTTTATTATTTAAGAGTTATAGAAAAATTAAAAATATTGCAACAAAATAAGATAAAAAATTATAATTGCATCCCTTGTGGGGATCGAACCCACGACCTTTGGATTAGAAGTCCAACGCGCTATCCTCTGCGCCAAAGGGACATGTTGGGAAATACTGTTCATATACATTATATCAACTGTAATGATTTAAAATATCATGTAGATTATATTTTTATTAAAAAATTATTTTTGATTAAAAAAAACTGTTTAAACATTTAAATTCTGTATAAATTTAAGAACATTGAAATTGTGCACAACAAGTTGAGAACGGTTACAAATGTATTTTTTCAAGCTTTAATTCAGGCCTCAAACAACTTACAATTATGTTCTATGTTGATCTAATGATGTGCGTATGTTAATCTTAATGAGTAGATGTTACGTTTATGCTAAGAATGATTGATGAGCGGATAAATAGAAATTGAGAGATGAGAAAGAGAGAAAAGTCTTATTTTATCGAGACAATAAGATGGAGAAATAAAAAAATTTGACTTCGATACGTTTTGAGTTTTGTGATGTTTGTTATGTCGAATTTTATTAAAATACTGGAGCTTTCTGTATAATGTCTGATTAATTATTTCAACATGGGCATTTGGATTATTATATGTACACTCTACACCACCGTTGGGTGTTGTTATGTTGATGTTTGTAACATGTAGAAAAAATGGTGAAAATGGTCGATTTAATGATGTCGTGCGCTTGTCTGTCCTGCTGGTTGTCATGTAAATGTTGTCAAATCTCTATAGGTCGCAATTGTTAAGATATCATGATGTGGTACATGGTATTTATTGGCTCATATTTGACATATTTTGTCCAAAATTTCAGGTAGCTCTCATACAAATGTCACCCTGGAATGGGATTTTAAGGTGGATCCATAATTTCATAATTATAGCTCCTCCACAAAAATCCATTTTTAATGTAAAAATTTTACATAAAACTTAGTTTCACCACATTGTACTGTATAGTTAAGAATATATCGTAAAATAAAATTATACGAAGATGGTTCATTACTTTTTCATAACTATCAATTATAACCAACATTGTCGTGTAGGGTATTATAAAGTCGGATTTAATCGACTAGAGCACTTCTAATTGTTTTATATTAAAGTGTTGTCCAAACGGTTTGGTGATTTACTAAAAAGTAATAAACTCTCAAAAGTGTGAAAAATCCCAAAAATTATTTTTTTGTATTTCGTTCTAAACATTGAAAAGTATAGAAAAAAGCTACAGTGATATTTTTAACGAATAAATATACATACGATCCTCGTATGTATATTTAGCACATCATTTGAAAATATTATAAGAATTATTTTCGCAAAATTTGTTCAAAATTATTTTGTATTTAGGAATTTTATGGACCTTAAAACCTCATTCGGGAGGGACATGTGTATGGGGCCTATGTAAAATAAATAATAAATAACCAATTTAATACTACGTACCAAATTTCATAAAGATACCATCAAAACTGCGGCTTGTATTTCGTGGAGAAACTTTGCATGAACAGCCAGCAGGATGGACATGGTTAAACACCTATGATGGTGTAGGGTATAATCACCAAAAATAAAATATTATAAATTTCGACTGGTGGTAGTGTTATGGTTTAGAAATCTAAAATTTGTTTTGTTCCAACAAAAATGAATCTCACAATTTATAATAAATTACTGAAAGATGCTCTTCTTCCATTTAGAGATGAAAGTCTAAATCGTGGTTTAACGAATACAACAAAGCTCTGTGGGACTGGCTGTCTTGCAGTCTGAAATTAAACCTAATGGACTTGTCGGGATACATAGCCCGTATTCAAACAAGCGGAAACAATATACCTTTTGCGAAAGTAAATGTCGATTCAATTTCTTAGATAATTTCTATATAATTTTTTGTTTGATTATTGGTTTAAGAGATATTGTGAAAAAAATCTGTAGGACTCAATAAATTCCCTCTGCATTTTGCCATTCAGAAATACTTAAAATTTGACCGTTGAAAAATTTTCTCTGTAGCACCATTAAGACATTTTCAAAATTTCCAGAACATTCTTAATTGAGTCACTATAACTCCATGAAGGTATTCTTTATGGGAATCCCCTTTCAAATTTATAAAACTTAACTCCTCTTCTATCGCATTATCAAATGTTATGTTATTCTAATGCCCCGTACAAAAGTTAACCAACCAGTTCTTTGTTTAGACTCAACTAAATGAATAATTTGTATATATTATTTTTAAAGAGACAGTGTCTGTCTATCGCTTAATATTAAATCATCTGCACACATTAAAAATGTACAGCCATAACATCTTGACCTAAAATAAACCCTTTCTATAGCTCTTTTAATACTCTTTGCGATTCTTTTGTTTTCCTTTGTTTCGCATCGCTGTTTTTTTCTTACAACTTACTTTAGCCCATTCTGTTGCGTACGCATTCAATTGTTTATTCAAGGTCAATGGACTGGCTCCATGTTTCGCACGATATCTATTGTGTGCCTCTAAACATTCTTTTTGCATTTCTTCCACACTCTTCTCTCTCGATTCAACGACATCATTAGTTGAGGTAGTGATGGTGGTGGGGTGTATGGCGGCATGTTTTGAGCTTTTTTGTGAATTATTATTTGAATTATTACGAGTTTTAGGCCTCTGATGATATTCATTTTCATCATCGGTGTTTTGGCACTTAAAACACCATGAAAACATAATGTATGTTAATTAATTTAATTTATTTATTTTTTATTAAATTATTTTGTTTAAAAAAAATAATAATAAAAAATCACACAAACACATACACACACAGAGACACACGTTTAATTTATTTGATTTCTTTCAAATTCAATTAATAAATTTAACACGTTTTTATTTGAAATAATTAAAATGATTTTTTTTTTCGGTTATTTTTCAAATTTATTATTAATTTTCGACACTTCCGTTTTAAGGTTTTTCGTTTGGGTGTCACTTTTTTATTTTATTTTATTTATTTATTTTTCTTTTGTGAAATAAATTTGAAATAAAATTCTGTCTGAGTTGTATTTCGTTTCAATTCTATTTTATAACTACCGTTAAAGCGTCTTGTAACTTTCAATTTCACTCATTTGTAGATTCTTTTTTTTATATTCAAACAGATTTGTATGAACGACAGTAAATAATGAAAATAACAATAAAAAAACTGAAAAAAAGTACTGAAAACAACAAAAAATTTACGAATTGTATAAATATGCTAGCGTCTATCCGGTTCGCTTTGCTGCGCAAAATATTGTACACAGTTCCATGCCTGGAAAGAAATTTATATCAATCATCATGTGTATATAATTTGTATGAGGAAACCTCTTCAATCTCTCTTGTTCTGTCAGTTCTTTAATTTATCAATAAAAGAAAGTGACAAAATCTGAAAACTCTAGATAAAATAGTTCTTTAGATATTTGATAATTAATATTGGATATATATGGAGTCGGCTCTTCTTTTTTCTTTGTATGGCCCCATCAACCAATTATTTTCTTAGGTAAATTTATTTTACAGGAAAATTATTTAAAAATTAATTATTGGTGCTAAATTTAGTCTTGTCCTAAGAAATTAGTTGGAACAGTTCCAAGTTAAAGTAACGGAGATTAAATCTCACTTATATAGTTCTTTGGGTATCTGATAATTAATATTTGCTATCTCTTCTCCCTCTTCCCAAAATTGTTGCTTGAGAATGTGATTGGGATCAAAATTGACAATTATTGCTGTAGTAGTTCTTAAGATATTCTAAAATTAATATTTACATGGGGATACCCTTTTCCCTGGTACTATCCCTCCTAATCTTCCACTAAAACTGTTCCCTGAGAAGGTAATTGGGAAAAAAATTATAATTCTCGTTGTAGTAGTTCTTTAGATATTCGATAATCAATATTTGCTTTATATGGAGCTACCTGTCCTCCTGGTTCTATGCGTTTACACTTCTTGTCTAATAAAGAAGACCCTTGAAAAAGGGTCTCGCTGTAATAGTTTTTAAGATATTCCAAAATAAATATTTGCTTAGTACGGGAGGTACCCCTCTCCCGGTCGTGTTGGAATTTTTATAGCCTACTAGACCCGGTGCACTTTGCCGCCCATATAAAATTGATGGTACCCCTCCCCATGATCCTATCCATCAAACACTTTAGACAGTAAAAAGCATCCTTGGGAAAGTAATTGGAATCAATTTGATTACTCCCGCTGTTACAGTTCTTTAGATATTTCATAATTAATATATGCTTTGTATGGGAGTACCTTTCCCCTTGATCCTATCCATCCTATATTTTGATCAGTAAAAGAAATTCTTAAGAAAGTGATTATTTTCGATTTAGAGAACTGTTGATAATCAAAATTTGCTTTGTATGGGAGGTATCCGTCCTCCTGGTCCTATCGGAATTTTGATAGGATATATTACTATCGGGTATATTGAGATTATGTGAGAATTTCAGAAAAGCTGCCTATAAGTCCCAAATAAACAGACAAACAAACAAACACACATTAATTTTCATATATATAGAAGATAAATATAATATGAGTGTGTGTTTGTGTATATAGTTTCGCAGTAGTAAAACACTTCATTTTCCATTAATTTCTGCTCTTATTAATCATTATTTACTGATAAGAAAATTATTTAATACATATGTTTGTCATTATATATGTATGTTTGTTTGTATGTCCGTCTGTCTGTTGGAATTTTGCGGTTGGGTGGTTGGTGTTTTCAGTTGATGCTGGTGTAGGTTACGGTTTCAAAAATAATTTTAATTTGCTGATAAAATTAATTGCATTTAGAAACGATTTTGAAATTGTATAAAAACAATATATTTTGCGGAAGAGAAAAAATACTGATTGCGGTTTTCAAATATGTATTTTTTTTAAGAATTATTGGGTGTTGGATTTTTATACCCTCTACCATTAGAAGTGATGATGTGGGTATATTAAATTTGCCATTCCATGTGGAACACTTTAAAGGAGATATCTAATCTAAAAAAGTATATATATTCTTGCAACAAATCAAAATCTGAAATTTTGTGAAATTTGACTGCATCCTTTTTACTTTAAACTCCGTTGGACTATAATTTTGTTTATAACTCCAAAAAATTATTGACATAAATGTATATACGAGGGTAGTAGGTAAAATACTTAGCCCACTAGCCTTATCCGAATTTCTTTAATTTAATTTAATTATCGCTTTTTTAAGAAAAGAAAAATATATTAAAGTCATTCTGTGTATAACACTAAGAAATAATCATCTAACTTCCATAAATTGTATACAATTGGACCATATACAAATCTGACTCGATATAAAATCCCAAAAAAAATCCCAAATATGGGTTTTTAAATTGTCTGCTTTATCATTCTAACTATATCGGGGAGTAACAATTTATATCACTAAAAATTGTAGATCGTTAAAAAAATAAGTTTCTTAATTTTTTAAACTAAAAATCACTTAAACTATAAGAGATATCAGAATCCACTTATATATAAAAATCCTTCAAGTTAATTCAGATATAAAAAATATGTATTGTATTAAGTGTTTTTATGACTCGAGGTAACCAATTTTAGGATCATGTGGACTCACGTTAGGTTCACAAAGTCCAAACTCAAAATTTAAACTCGCCTACACTTCCATTATCACTGACCAGCCGTTCGAAAGTAGCAGATTTATTTCTATTTAATTTTTTTATTTGAAACACTGTGCAGTGTTTCCAAATTTAGTTTCTTGGAAATAATTCTGTTACCAGTAAATCGTTAAAGAAATCTTAATGAAATTTCACACAGTTAGAGTTGAGGTCTATTAGAGTTCACTTTGAGGGATACATAGCTCTATGTTGAAGACAAAAGAATTCAATTTATGAATTTAAACATGTTTATCACCTCTATTGGCTCGTATTTTCAAGATTTAAAATTTTCCTTGTGTTGTCCGTTAACTTTATAATAGTGCTCTCTGTCACTTTGTTTGAACAGTTAGTCCATCTCTATCACACTTCCGGACAGTTTTGTGCTTTTTAATTCTTTTTTTTTTTAAGAAACAGGCCTTATCTCCGGTCAATAAAGAGGATTTGTCTCTCTTGATATAAATACCACCTTATCGTTCTTGTACTACTCAAAGCCTTGTCACCATAGTGACAGGATGCCAAATTAGGACAAAAATAAGTAACAAATGATTGGCTCCCTTTCCCGCAACTGCTTGCCATACCAGGAACTATTTGTGAAATTATCATTGTCAACATTCGCTTCAGCATCGGCAACTACATTTTTGACCAGGAAGTTGCAAAAAATCTGCCAGAACATACATTTCGAAGTTGCAAAAAATCTGCCAGAACATACATTTCGTCATCCACTCTGCAGCAAGAATATTTGTTTTAGAAAACTTGAATTCATGTTTGGTGCTCTTTTTTTTTCTATTTTTTAGCAACTTTCCAGGGAGCTTTTGAGCCTTGTAAGTCTTTAAATCTGTTTTAACTTTTCATACCAAATAGTTCGATTACTGAGAAAATTGGGCTGATTTCCTACCGGATAAGTTGGAAGTTAATTTGAAAATGTTTCTCTTATTTGGCTTTAGAAACATTACGTGGACCATTCCTACTACTTGAACCAGGTTTTGTATCAACGTAAAAGTTCTGCTGGTACTTATGATTTGGATCACTCCCCTTTGGGCATTCATAGGGAAGTCGTGTCACCTATCCCAACATAGAACAATGAATTATTCTCCATTTACTAGTGAAAAGTCATTTCCATGTTAAATAACTTAAATTTCCGTTATGCGTAGTGCCTCATGTGATCGTTTATGATCCAACTTCCACCCTACAGATGTTATTTATTTTTTTCTATTATTTTGTTTTGCTATTTTTATTTATATTTTGCATTGGAACATTATTTTTTCGACGTTCTTAATTTAATTTGTTTGACTTTAATTTTATTTATTTTGTTGTTGTATTTTTTTCAGCAATAAAAACAAATACACGCACTCGAAAAATAACAATAAAAAATTAAAAATTTATTCAATTGTCTTTATTATTTAAGCGTTAACCTACAAATTTATTCTATGTAGTAAATAAATAAATAATAACAACAACTACAACAAAATGTACAACAACAATAAAGTATCGAAAAAAATACACAACAACAATATAAAAATAAATAATAAAGAAAATAATATTTATTTAATTTAATTTGTCTTATGTGAAGATAATGCATTTGTTAAATACAGTGACACATCGATAAAGTGAATTGGAAGATAATACATGAAAATATGGCTGCCCTGAGCTTTACTCAAAATTTGTGTTTTCTGTTCTGAATTTAATGCAGTTTTCTTTTATAGTTTCAGATATAAGTGTTTTGGATGACAGACTTAATCGACTAAGATGGATTTGGTGCATAATCTTATTCCTTCTTTGTATTACAAACAGAATGATAAAGAACATGACGTAATACTAGAGCAATCTGGCTTCTAGACTGTTACTTATGTTGCTGATTCTGTTTTTTGAAAACACCTAGAGGCCATAGCATTGTACATGGAACTTTTTTTATTAAAATGCTTAAAGGCTAAAGTGCTGCAAATCCATCGCATTGGATAAGTTTTATTTTCCGAGAAATATAAAATACCGGATATGAGGTTATCCATACTTCAGGGTGCTACTTTAACGTTTGTAGGCTGTGCGAATTCAATGAGCATTAATATGAATTTGAAGCTGTAAAGGAACCTCAACATAGGATCAACATCTAAAGCCATGATATCGATAAATATCTGCAAAAATGCAATATATGTCAAATGGGGTAAAAACCTTTAAGGAATCAACTCGATATATGAAAGTGTATTAAAGGTTTGTGTCAGTTTTTATCTGAATTATCCTCTATAAAATTTGTTGTTATGATAAATGTCGAGGACATTTTTCCTGCCTGTTTATATCCAGAATGGGGTATAGACTCGAAGGAAAAGTGTTAAGTGAGATTTGTTGCTATGCCGAATGACTCGGGATCTTCAATCAGGAAGGAAGACAATTTTACTGCGGCCTACGAGAATCAATGATATGAATATAAGAAACTCAGGACTTTTAGACAGGTGAATTTATTGTTGGCTGATCCAATTACTACTTAGAGGAAAAGTAACAACTGAAGGTATATGAAACATTTGGAACGATCCATAAATTGAAAGCGGGTCTTTATGTTTTTATTTGAACTGAAATTGAAGGAATATCTTCCGATGGCTGAGGTTATGCACATAAGAATGGCGCACAAGTTGGCCGTAAATTTATCAAAATGAGAACTCGAAAATGGAACCAAATAATACAGTTCACTATTGTGGCATGTGAGGAATGTGGGATTCCATGTTATTTAAAGTACACAAGGCTATTTGCCTCTTGAAAAAGAGAGACATATCAGATTAGTTAATATCATCCCAACTGTTGCACCTTCCAAGAGTTAATCTCTAGAATCTTGTAGAAAAGATTTCAGGCTTTGTTTTCGATATTTAGTTTCCTTGAATTTGTCAACCATTTAATAACTTCTATCGAAGTTGTATGAATGAAATTAGAAAAAAATAGAAGAACTTGGAGCAGAGAGGTTTTATTCGAAGTTGGTCAACTTTGAAAAAAATATTTTTTTTGTTAAGATCAAAATTTTCAAAGTTGGAATAATTTCTAAATTGTAATTAATAAGAAAGAGATCGAAAACTTCTTGACATTCATATGTATAAAATAAAAACGAAACCTGTAAAGACTATAAGCAGCCTTTTTTTGTAAACATTCCTTAGTGAAAACCTTGGTATTTATGGGACCCTGTGTAACAGGGCTTCTTTAGACTCAGTTACGTATAGCTTGTCATAACAAGGACCGTTTTGAAATTTTGACTGCTTTTGATCCTAAACTGTTCTTTAATAATCCCTCGAGCATCTGCAACATAAAACTTTTGACCAGGAACTTTCGAAAATTTGAAAGAACATACATTTTATTTGGCCTAAGAAATGTCATAATGACCATTCCTTCTACCTGGATCATGTTGTCTAACAACAGACAAGTTCTCCCGATACTGTTTTATAATATTGGAAACATTTTGACGGCGGATCTTTGAATGCTAAACCAACATTTTGTTGGACCAAGTTGGGTTTTGTTGAAAATATTTAATAATTTTAGTATGCACTTTTTTCTGTTACTAATTTTAATCAGATTAACAGATTTAAAAATTAAACTGTACTTTGGTAACAAGTTTTTCTGAAAATTGCGTGTAAAGATTTAAAGTTAATATCCAAAATTTTTTTCTTCCCGACGGTTTTTATTATGAAAATTCCAATTTTTAAATATGATTTATTTGGTTTGGGATTTCGGGTATTTCCGCATAGAGTAAAGGGAGTTCTATAATCTTCTGATTCATGAACAAGTCAGTATACATCATATTGAAATTTCATAAAATACCGTTGTTAATTTCAGTTTCAAATTCGGAATTTTAAGTCCTTCATAAAACTTTGACATCAAATGACATTTCACTTTAAAAAATTTTAAGTTGTGAAAGTTCTAACGTTTTCATAGATACGAAATACTTGTGTAAGAAGTTTATAATTTAACTTAAAATCCAAAATTCCTTTAGTCATATTCGATACATTTCTATACAATTTGTTACACAAAAATTTACTTCCGTTCGTTATAGACATCTTCGACTGTAGTGTTTGTTTGCATTCCAAAACTCATAAATGATTCATATGAATCATAAATACAACTGTTTTCTTTTATGTTTTTGTTCTTTTATTTTTTATTCTTTTATTTATCAAACAAACAAAAATTTGTCTGATAAATAATTTATGTCTCATCATTCTTTTTGGTTGGTTGGTCTGCCCTGATATGTGTGTCTCTATTGTTATTGTTGCTGTTATTGTTGGTGTAAGTACAACAATTTAACAGCCGGTAAAAATTTAAAACGTGATCGAAATATAGAATTTTATAACAAACAAAAATTTATTTATAAAGATAAAAAAACTGAATGAAAGTGAGGAATAAAAGGGGGGGAGGAAGTATAAACTTTGCGCGAAATTAATAATTCTTGGAAAATATTTTGCGATAATGAAATGATTTTTATTTCGCAATATATTTTTTATAATTCTTGAATCATATTTATTGAAATATTCAGTTTAGAAATTTAATTAATTTTCACAATAGAATTCATTTGCTTTAAATTTCTAAAATTTTTCTCAATTTTTTATTGAAAATTCAATAGTTTTGCAAAAAATTAACTTTTTCCATTTAAAAATGTTCTAACAAAAAAGTCACATTTTTGTAAAAAAAAATCAATAAAAATTCGAATTTTCATTTAAAAATTAAAATTTTCACAAAAAATTCAAATTTCTAATAAAATTTTATTTTTTACAAAAAATCAAAATTTTTCCTTAAAAAAATTCAATGTTCAGTTAAAAAATAATTTTTTATTTAAATAAAAATTATTTTTAAATTTTCGTTGAAAAATCAAATTTTCACTAAAAATTCAAGTTTGACAAAAACTACAAATTTTTATGAAAACTTCAATTTTGAACCAAAAATTCAAATTTCTATCAAAATTTTCACTAAAAAGAATTCAAAATTTCACTAAAAAATAAAATTTTTACAAAAAAGCATTCTATGTATTAAGCTGGACCGAATCTTAAGTTCCCTTTCCCACTTACATATGCTAATCCCCTTGAATGGAACCTATAGCCAATTATCTACCGATATTCCTCAAATTAGTTACATTTGATAAAACCGATTTTCACTAAAATTGGATCATAAACGTTCTGTAAGCTTAACCCGTTTTCCGAGAAAAAGATCTATAGCAAAATGGGAACCAATATTCTTCACTTTAATTACGTCCATTAAAAACAGTTACGAAAGTTACTGTGCCGAATTTAAAAAATGGTCTTTATTTGAATTTTTTAGAAGCTCAAAACCGTTTTTCGGTAAGGAGCTTTATATGGAAGCTTAAGCAAAATATGGACCGATATTTGCCAACTCAGTTATGTGCATTGAAGACAGTTAGAGAAATAATTGTGTGGAATTAAATAAAATTGGTCTTTATTGTAAACTTTTAAAAGCTCAAAACTCCCACCAGGAAGGATCTTTTATGAGAGCTATAGCAAAACATGGACCCATATTGGTCAAAATAATAACATGACACAGTTACAAAAATTTTTGTTGCGAATTTCAACAGAATTGGTTTCCTTCCGTGAAGGGGCCTAATATAGGAGCATCTGCAAAATAAAGGCTGATATTCATGGATTCAGTTCCGTGCTTTGAAGACAGTAAGAAAACTTATTGTGCCGAATTTCACTAAAATTATTCAATATTTAAGAGTTATATAATTTCAAAACCATATTCCGGGAATAACCTTACATGGGATTAAGGTCAAATAAAGAAAAGCTCTTCTTAAAAATTTTGAGGTTGTCTCAAATATCAGTCCATAAGTTTTTTGTTAACGGTTCGATATAGCTGGTTCTAAACAGGAAACTGCTCAGGAGTTCAAAAAATAATATGCTTAATTCTTATTGTATTCGGACAATTATTCTAGACCTGAGAATGTTTCCAACAGACAGATGGACATAAATTGACTCAAATTTTGAATTGATGGAGGAATAAGTATTTTTTATGGGATCATAAGTGAGTTATTATACCCTCGTCAGAACTTGTGGTGGAGGGTATAAAAATATTACTGGAAAATTATTTTTTTTTCGTCAAAATTCAAAATTTTCACTAAAAAAAAAGAAAGAAATAAATAATTTTTTTATAAATAATAAAAATAATAATAATAATAATAATAATAATAATAATAATAATAAAAATAATAATAATAATAATAATAATAATAATAATAATAATAATTATAATAATAATAACAATAATTATAACAACAATAATAATAATAATAATAATAATAATAATAATAATAATAATAATAATAATAATTAGAATAATAAAAATTATAATAAAAATACATAGGACTTAAAAACATATATTGGGCTTCTCGCAAGCATATGAAGTTATTTACCGAAACTCGCAGAACCTACATCACACATAGAGGGCATTGTTCTAAGAATGGAAACATACAAAACTACATTATGCTAAAACTTAGCCACACCAGACCAATCATCCACTCAGTTGGAATTAAAAAATGCCAATTTAAACAAAGCCGAACAGTAGGCACCAGCTGCATATTTTGATGATGTTCATGCTTCTTATAGGAATAACGGGATATATAATAGCCTATACAAAACAAATTTGTCAATACTTGGAATGATCATTAGGTTATATAAACATATAGCCAGCTGAGCAAATGAACGGACTAGGTTAAATCGGTTAAGGCACTGATTCTGAGGCGGTCGGAAAACTTTCGGTTTGTTACAAATGTGTGGTAAATCAAATGTTTCGTCAACTAGTTTCTGATAACCTGTTTTAAAGAGAAGCGTATCGATCAAAACAAATGGTAGAAAGAAATAATATTTTCTCTCCTTTTATCCAAGTAGTTTCGGAACGTTGTCCTAATTAACAATTATGATTTTGCATTCGTTAGAATATTTTGGTTCATTTTTAATGGACATGTTTCTTTAAGATATTCAGTTTATTTGTTGCACGTCTTCTGTGATCGCATGGTCTGCTATAGCTCATCATACAAAACATAATATAATCATAGCTTTATGGATATTAAGACTTGGCGATAATTTGACTGGTTGGTTGGGCTATAAACCTGAGACTTTCGACATGAAAAATTGTATTTCAAAATATCATGACTTTAAATTCTATGGCGGAGAAATTGTGTGACCATCAAAGGCGATCCAAGTACTTTCTGCTTTTGGTATTGATCATCGTTGCTTTTCTGCTTACAATGTGTTTCGATAATTTATCACTAACAGTTTGGAATAGCGCTGGTTCCAACAATTAGTATCAATGTTTTCTTAAACAAAAAAAACAAATTTATATTATTAATTTGTATACCCAATAGTAATTTTCGATTTCACTTCTAATACTTTGACAACTTTTCTATCTTCCATACTTTCTATATCGCTTTTTCCTTTAACATTCAATTATCATTTCCAGCTTTTAACTTAATTTTATTGCTTTCCAACAAAATATGGCCTTTAAATCATGGACTTTAATTTTATTATATTTTTTTTAACCTCAACAAGATTTTTCTCTCTCTCTAATAATACAACTGAACTGTACAATATTATTTATGTATTGTATTGTAGTGGTTGTAGTTGTGTGATATATGTATGTTTGCGGATTTTATATATATTTCATTGTGAAACGACATTTCTTTCTTTTGTATTTGAAACAACAAAAGAAATTCACATTTATAAAATCGTAAAAAGAGGAACTCTTACCTTCAATTGCAACAACAAAAAAAAAAAAAATCTACCCAACAACAAACTGAACACCACTTACTTACACACCAACACATACATCCATACAAATATGATTAAATGTATATTGCTGCATATGTACAGCAGAGAGCAAAGAAAAAAGATTCAGCTCATAAACAATGAATGAATTCTAGCGGAAATTGCCTTAGAAATGCTAAAAAGGAAGCATCATGAAAAACAATAACGAAAGCGAAAAAAAATCACATACAAAAAATAACTATCAATAGTAGTTGTAGTGGTAGTAGTAGTGAGTACAATAATGAAATCAACAACAATAACAATACAATGAACAATGCAAAGGTTGGGCACCACTAAATAGTAAAAATGGTGAACCAAAGTTATTGAAAGAAACAAGTATGAATGCTTTATTCAGCAAAGTCGAACCTTTAATACTCTGCACCAAAATTACATAAGAAGTAAATACGTTATGTTTCGTACATATACAGTTAACGTAAATACGCTTTTACAAACGCATACAATATATGAACGTAGTTTTTAAAAAGTCCGTTCTACTTTATATTATGGTAAATTGTAGTTCTAATCTGCCGATTTATAATTGAAAATTTTACGAAAGTTTTTCGCTGGGATTAAGAGGTTGTCTCTGATCTCGGTCTATATCTTTTTGATCTATGCATATCTAGGGATCTATCCGTACCTTTTTGTTGTAAAAATTGTGTAAAAATTTTGATGGTTATTTTTTAGGTGGAATCGGTTACCAAGATTAAAAGCTCGGGTGTTGCTTTAGATTAGATCCTACTCAATAGATTATATGCGTCCTTGAAATGCATTTTTTCCTTGTAGGTTGTTCGTAATTTTCTGAGCCCACTTGGGGACTTATGATTCAATTAAGATTGCCTGTAAAGAATTTAAAAAGAAGGAACAAATAACCGCACAAGAAAAGTTATAAAGTTAGGGAAAACGGAGCGTGTAATCAAGTAAATCGAATACAAGACGAAGAGATAGGCGGATCAGATTATAATCTCCCAAATATCAGCGAAGATACATCATTTATCAACCATTCACAGAACCACAAAAAGCTATCTAATAATCCCTATTCAATATGGGCTATCGAACAGCAGACTCCTTTAACTACCGTAACTCCTATGCAGCATAGTTGAACTTAATTTGAAAATCTATTTTAGCAGCAGAAATCATGAAAATCCATAGTCCGGAGATAAACACTCTAAATTATCCTTTCCAAAAAGTAGAGCTTGAAGATGCTTAAAAGCTGGACAAGTATTTGATGTGAGCAGCCGACTTCTCCTCTTTCTCTTTCCTATAGGACATAGGAAATAGAAAACCCATAGAAAAATAGAAACAATTATCCCGATGTCGCTGTTGCTGTGTTTCAGAAACGAAATTGTATGACAAAAATGTTGTCGATTGATTGAATTTAATCCAATATTCGTATGTTCACTTTCTAAAAAAAAACTCCAACTCCACAGGCAAATGACTCATCATTATAAATGTGTTATCTGATAAACATCATCAACTTTCCTCTAGGGACTACTCCAAGCTCCTTCGAAGAGAGTAGTATATTAGTATTGGGATAATAATAGAAATGTAAAGTGTACCTGCATAGGTGAAGTTTCTGAATCTAAAACCCTCAGCCATATTGTCTTATGGTGGAATAAAAGTCTAAATGAAACCAGTTAAACAGTTAAACATTTCGTTAAAGTGTTTTTAAGATCGATTGAGTCTTGAGTCAGTATTCCGCAAAGTGCATCTACTGGTACAAAGTGTTTTGCGAATAATGTATTCTAAGGCGATTTTCAGGTCTTAAAAGACATTATTCTTAAATTATCAGATATCAGTAGATGCACCATGCGGAGTACATACTCAATCTTGGAGCAGACCTCAATTGATCTCTACAAAATTTTTACGAAGTTAAATTAACAACCGTTTCGTTAATCCACTTAACGTTTCTGTGGTTAATATACTACTTGGCATAAATATTCTATCCACAGCGGACTCGAAAGATGATGCTTTTCATGCTTATAATGTCTATTTTTATTGCTTTGATTACTTTGCGCATTATATCTTCAACGTTTCCTAGCTTTGTTAGATTATATCAACTACGTAATCATTGGGATACTTCGAACTATTATTCATTTGATTGAACATGCATTCTTCATGAAATAATCCAAAATGATGGTAAATAGCTGAGGTTTTAGAGGACCTATTTTACTCTAGAATTGATGTAAATAATAACTTAAAGAACTAGTAGTTCCATTTTTTATGCCCCTGATCCTTTTTTAATAGAAATTAAGAAGATCTTCTTTGGAATTTTTGTGTTAGGCACAGATATCGGTCTATAATTTTTTCTACTGAATCGATAATAGTGAACCATAAATAGAAAAGAGAGAGAGAGTGTCTACAGCCAACAAATAGACGGAAAAACAAGTGGATATAACTAAATTGATTAAGAGTTTAATTAGTGCACAGGCAGAATTGGAGAGAATCGATCTTTTGGAAAATAATTATTGATTTGATAAATTTCCTTGTATTCTCAAAAAATGTCAGGATAAAATCCAATGTTGGGATTGACTCTAAGACCAGACTTTCAGATTTTGGAACATATAAAAATGGAGCAAATTAAAGCATAAATAACTTCAAAATTCATAAATCGGGCATCACTGAACCAAAAAAGGTAGTAAATATAACAAAAAAGGGCGAGAATTGAAGAAAAGTAGGTTAAATATCAGCCAACGATACCTTTATTCATCATAACGAAAATTTTCGTAAATTTTTTTTAATTGACGAAAAATTGTCAATATGATTATTTGAATTTGTTATAAAAAATTCAGTTAATTTGAATAAATATTATTCAATTTGAATAATTTATTCATTGTAACGAATATTTTCATTAAGTTTTCAAATTGACGAAAAATTGTCAATATGTGTATTTAAATATGTTATTAAAAATTCGGTTAGAGTTTAACACTTTTTTTCGTTAAAGTTCTACGAATTAGAATTATAATTTACGGAACCAAAATTTATTTAATTGGGTCCATAAATTTCATACTGTTTCTCTTTTTTCATGCATTTTTCTTATTATTACACATGCAACGACAAACTTATAAAACCTCATTAGTTATTTGGAATGATGGAGGGTGTACAAAATGCATCCACACACATACATATAAATAAAAATCTGTACAATATCAACACAATGGTTAAGTTAAAAAGCATCGCTAGGTGAGAATATTAAACAAAAATCTAGGTTTTATGCCTTTAACAACAACAAAAACGACAACAACAACAAAAGTAACAAACAATACAATAACTACGTGAGTAAAAACACCCACACTCTTTCACTATATTACTTTGATATATACAAACATCCATAAACAAGAGAATATAGAACTACAACAAGAGCAAAAACATACATACACACAAGCACTAAGAACGAGTCAAGAAAAATATGATTAAATTGTTGAAGGTGTAAAATTACAATTGTTTAAAGGTGTAAAAATTACTGCAACAACAACAATAAAAATTACTATTAATTAACTATGTTCTTATTAAATTATTATTGTAATTATACCCTACACCATTATATGTGGTGGGAGTATTATACGTTTGTGCAGATGTTTGTAACGGGTAGAAAAATTAACATTACCACCACTTTTAAGTATACCGTTCAGCTCCGAATCACTTCCTGAGTAGACTATAGCACGTCTACCCGTCCATCCGTCATTTTGACCGGCTGCTTGTTCATGTAAAGATTGTTCGCAAAGTACAGGTGACAGTTTTAAAGATATCGTAATGAAATTTGGCACGTTTTTGTATTTTGGCCCAAAGACGACGTCTATTGAAATTAGTTATGAAAGGTCCATCATTTTCTTATAGGCCCCATAAAACTGTTCCCCCGGAATGGGGCTTTTAGTCCATAAAATTATTTAATGTAAAACGATTTTAACCAGAAATAATTCTCATCATATTGCACAACATTGTGCCAAATATTATTTCTCTTAGGTCCCATACAACCACCCCTCTAAATAACAAATTAATATAAATATAAACCAAAACCATTGAGCGAAATTATACGAGGTTATGTAGGGTATTACATAGTCGGGCTTGACCGATTTTAACATTTTAACTTTTTGTAATGTTGTGTTTTTTTTGCTTTAAATTTCTTCTTTGCTGCCTTTTAATTTATGATGATTTTCTAATGAGTTTCAAATAAATGAAGCGTATGATTGATATGGAATTTCATTAAATCAATCATACGCTTAGAGGATGAAGAGAAAGAAGAATATTTTGATATTTTAATGTGAATTTAAATTTTAATTTAATTAAATTTTTATTTGATTTAGTAATTTAATAAAAATTTAAATGTATTTTTTTGAAAGAGTAAACTTGAATTATATAAATTTAATTATTATTTAATCATGATTAATTGCTAAAGGATTTAAATATTTTTTTGGCATAAAATTATTTCAATTTATACAATTCATAGGAATTTTCTTATAAAAGAGGTAAATTACAAAATTAATATTTTTATTGATTAAGACTTTTTTTAATTTTAAAATATATTTGAAAGGGTGAGGAGGCAAAAAATTTAACGTCATAACTTCTTCAGAAACATTTTCAACGTTTTTGTTAACAAGTTATACTTTCGAAAATTTTTATTTGCAAGAAAAATTGCTTTGAAGAAAGTCCAATCGAAGAATAACAAGTAAAATTGTTATAGTTGATTAAGCACGAATAAGGAATGACATCGAAAAAATCTTAACAAAACTTTAATCCAAGTAATATTTGAATATTTATTTTTATCAAAATCAGTTTTTAAGTTTAATGTTACATAAAATAATCTATTACAAATCTGATAAATTAAATATTTTCATCAAAACGCAACTTGGTCTTAAAAAAATTTGGCCAAGAATTCATAGGACTGTTTTCAATATTATTAAAAAGTACCGGGAAGACTAATCCATTGAATGAAAACATGGTCCAGGTAGAAGGAATGATGTTTCTTAAGACAAAGAACGCTATTTAAAAGGATCTTCCCAGGTCAGGTTAATTTTTCTACAAAATATTCTTGCTGCATAATGGATGACGAAACGAGTACTCTGGAAAATTTTTCACAATTACCTGGTCAAAAATTTTATATTGTTGAAGGAAATGTCGAATAAGAAAAATAAACCCAAAAGCAGTTGAAATCCAATCCAATTCGAGGCAAAATAACGACATAGAACATAAGAAATTTCGACAAATGTTCCTTGACATTTTCGAGCTGAAACTTCTATCAAAGTAGTATTTTTCATTCAGAGTGTAACAAAAAGTCACATTTTTGTTTTGAGGTGATACGAATTCCACTTACATAAAAATATATTCAAATTAGAATGAAGATAACTCCGCAATTTGTACAATATCGCTTTAATAACAAAAATGTTATAGACAAAAAAATAAAGGTGCAATGAAAGGTCAATGAGCCAGTGATCTGTAAAAGTCATAGAGAAAAATAACTAATGATTACACAATGTCTCTAAGAACTTGGAAACAATTGAAAATTAGGTGGAACTACATTAGCAACATGTACAGAAAAAAGTTCACAACCATAATATGGTTGTTCACAACCATAATTTTTGTGTGTCAGGAATCACAACTATAAAATGAGTGTGGGAAAACTATATTTTTTGGTGGTACAACCATATTGTGTAGTTTTATTTATTTATTACGTCATGTTACTTCTAGATTATGGTTTCCAGAAGCATATTTTTTCTCTGCGTGCAAGAGAACGAAAAATGATTGTTTCCTTATATGAATTTCAGTTGAAAGAAATACCCTTTGATAAATGATGCACCAATTGTTTCCCACAACTTGTCCCACTAATATGGAGATTGAGTATTTGATTAGTAGTGGGAGGAGATATTATGATGTTGATGGAGTCCCCCCTAAGTTTGTGAGAAACAATTAGTGTGTCACTTTTTTAAATTTGATAATTTGCCAAGAGGATTTCCGTTAGGTTAAAAGCATTATTAAAGTAGAAGGCTGGATTTAAAGGCAGAATCATATAAATAGTCCTTAGCAAACTCAACCACAACGAAGTTTCAAGCACATTAGTGTGTAGAAAAATTCTCTTAAAAATATTTACATTATAAAGCTCTTATACTGCAGTGCATCTTGTAAAATAAAACATGGAAAATTGTTGAGTGGTAGAAAGGTGTTCGTCGGGATTGTGTCCTGCTCTTACTTCTTTAAGCCGTTTAAAGCAAATTTGGATAAAATAATTTTCATCTTTCCACGTAAAGGTTGAACCCTTTATTAAAAATGGAATGCGTAAGATGAAACGCTGCTTGATACATGAGAAAATCCAAGGCATATGTCTTCATAATATCTTACGTGTATTCTGAACGAGAAACATATTCAACAAAACACTCTGACAAAGAAGTAGCTAACAAGTCCTTGTGCATAAATTAAAGACGGCAGATTGACGACATTACTACAATCAGTACTTATGGGTATCCGCGGAGAAACAGAAGAAGAGATCGCCCATGAAATTACTTTTAACAATATTTAAATTTAATTCAATATTTTCGATCCACAGTTTTCAAAGTATAAAATATGATAAAATGTTCGAAATATATTTAATGCTTCATTACTTTCTTAACTAGAACCTGCTGACAGACCCCAAGTAAAATTCTATGCTGCATACACATACACACACACACACACACTTATGTCTGACATTAAACATTTGAAATGAATTTATCAAAAGATTTCAAACTTCAAGCAAAAAAATATATTTATTTTATTTTAAAATTTAAAAGAATTCAAACCACATTCTGTAATATTCTTTTTTAATAAATTTAATAAAATATTTTTAGTAAAAATGTCCACATACGTTTATAAATTTAAAGTTAAACATTTCAGGTCCAGTCAGCAACAAAGGAATGCTTTTTTTGTCATCATAATGAATGCGGTTTTGTGTAAATTTAAAAAAATAGAACAAAAACTATTTTTAAATAAAACCACAATGTAAAAAGACATAAATAAAGAAAAACAAGTGAGAGTGTTATATCAGGATATTCCGAATCTTCAAATATTCTCCACCACAAATGCGTTATGTTTTGTATTTACACACTTACAGATGTATACAATGTAGAAAAGTGTTTCTTTAATGTTACACAGGAACACTTATTGGGTCATAAATATAATTCAGTTTTTGGCTATAACTTGTTTCACCGAACCGAATGGTAATAAAGAAATTATCGCTTAATATTATGACAATTTTATTCCAATTTTACGAAAGACATTTTCATCAACTAAGAGGTGGCCTAAGATATCTGATTTATCTTTTATTTTAATGAACCAATTTTGCTGGTTTTTAATTGGAAACTTCTCAGGAGTACAGCAAATAGTTAGGCCAAATTTTATTAATCTCTGTCAATTATTGTGGATGTTAGCGTGCCCAAAAAAGAGACTAACAGACCGACAGACAGATGGACATAGCTAAATTGAATATATAAACATTATGGGATCTGAGTGATTCCCTCTTTGCTTTACACATGGAATGACAAAGTTACACCACTTGTGGTGATGGAGGGTATACAAATTGATTCTGAACATTTTGGCCCTGTATATGTTGCACTATGTTGAGTGAGAAATACCAGTTCACCCAGTCTTCAGTTTTGAATCCAACAGAAAACCCCTTTATCATATTTAAGGGAAGAGATTATGTAAAATGTATCAGAAGTTATGTGGAGCTAATAAATTACCTTAAAATGAGTCTAAAGCGATGTCTAAATCTATTCTGATGGATCTTATGTAATTTAGGCCCAAAAAGTGTGCTGAATTCAGAAGAAATGGAAAATATCAAACGAAATGTTTAAAGCTAAAAAAGGGATTTAAGATTTCTAAAGAATCGGTTCATAATATACCCAAAGACAACTTCGATCCTTCGGGTTTATTATTGTATTTAAATAAATATACATGGCAAATTTCAGATAATTATCTTAAAAACTGTGACACACATAAAACACAGATTTTCGATTGTTTCCAAATTTTGCATATTTTGGCTTATAAGCTTTTTCTATTGATCCGATTTTGGCGTTTTTTGTGCTATAATGAATAATATATAATTGTTTGTTATAGTTAAATTTTTGCTTAAATCCAGTTATTTTTCGGAAATTTGAGGTTACCTCAGTTAGCGATCTATGACTTTTTGAAAATAAACTCATACAATAACAAACAATTTGGTCAAACAGAGACAGTTAAATTGACTCAGATTTTGATTTGATGCAAGAAAATATATATACTTAATGTGCTCTGAGATGACTTATTCCTGGTGTCACATTCAGAATGACACAAAGTGATAGTGGAGGGTATAAAAATTTGGATAATTTCCAATCAGCGAAACCACTTTAAATTTATAACATATCAAATGTTAATTTAACATGTTTTAATTGTAAAATATTTTTTTCTAGTAAAAAATATGACTTTATATTGATTTAACATCACTAAATGTTAATTGTAATTTATTTTAATTATTTTCATATAATCTTTCATTGGATAATAAAAATACACTAAATTATGTTCTAATTTCTAATAAACGTGGCCATGAAGAAAGAATTTCACTAAATTTGGAAATTTTATTAAATTAGCATTATCCCTCTTTATTTATAAATACGTTTCCCTAACTTGTCCATTATATTCTTTGTAATACAAAATCTTATTTCGACTATTAATCAAATTAAATCTTTTCAAATTGTTGATATAAAAATCATTTTATTTAACATTAAATTAATCACATTTATAAAAATTTATTACAAATATAAAAAAACATGTTCCATTAAATATCGTCGCTTTTCACATATCACAGCACAAATGTAAAAAAAAAACAATCATAAAACGCCCTAATTATTTTGCATGAATAACAAGTGAAATGTATTCAACCATTTGACTATAACATTATGGCATTATGTTCATTACATATATACTTACATATGTATATGTATACATATAGATGATTTCTACATTCATCACTCACTTGTCACTTTTTTTGTGACATCGTATCCTGGTCGATACGATATGATTTGCCGATATAATTCAACTCGTGTAAACATTAACATTATCAAATTCTGATATTATTTTAATTTTACTTTCCCATTTAATTTGAGATAGAATGTATGTGTGTGAGTGGTGTGTGTGTATGTATAAAGGAAATAAAAATTTTATTTGCACACATATAAATGTATTTTCTCACTATAAATAAAAACGGAAATAGCACTCACTTACACACACTCACACTCATATGTACATGTTAGCACATTATCAAACCGTTATCACATTACACCATGTAAAATGTTGGTATTATTATTGTTGTTATTTTTATATATATACGTATCCTGTCTAAATACATTTTAGCGCTAATAAATATGTATATGTGTATGGTAGTGTGCACAGTGGGACAGAATTTATTCTTTAGATTTTAGATGAATTTGTCTGAAAAAATTAATATAATAATAGCAAGAGGGAGTGTAGTATTATATTTCTGGAAGCTGGGACTTCAATAGCTTGAATCCTTTTGTAGTTAGTCAAGAAATATATGTTTAGTGACAAGAAGGATAGATGATTCCTTCTTGTCAGACCCTTAAGACTTATATATGTGTATCAATCTGAAGCGATTAAATTATGTCTGTCTTTCTCTCCGTTGGATTAAAGATTTGGCATTGCCATAAATAGCATTCCAACTTGTTTTTTTTTCTTTTTTTTTTAATTGTCATTAATTCTTTATAAAATAAAAGATTTTACGAAAAATTTTATAAAACTTGGACTCGCTATAGCATAAAAATTTCGCTCACATCGGTCGTAAATTAAAATTTAAGAGTTTTAAACCTTAATATCTCTTACACAACAAGAAATAATCTACTTAGCTCACCACAAAATACATTAATATCAAAATCTTTAAAATCGGTTCCAATTTCGGGACCCTATGGAGCTTCTGCCATTTTGTATAATATTTCCAAATCAAAACGTAAATTAGTGCAATCAAGCAAAGAAGTCTATAGAAATTGGTGATGATAGGATTCCATACAAACTTAATACGAAGATCGGTCTATTATTTCTTGGATATTTATAGTCCGGCTTGACCGACTGTAATAAGTTTATCCAAAATGAAAATTGTTTATTATTATAACACCGTGTGTCCGATTTTTTGGAATTAATTATGTAACTTTTGAACCGTTTAAGGAAATGACAGTTCCTATATGATCAGGGGATTGGGTAGAAACTCTTCGTCTCCCCGTTCATATACATTTTTATTTACAAAAATAACGAATCTGCCCCACTATGGTGTATTTATGTGTATTGCATCATTAGCGTCATTTGCTAGCTGAGACGGGAGCAATTAGTCCTGTAGTTTTTTAATTTTTCCTGAATATTCAAAAATGATTCTGTACCACAGATTTCTATTGATTTATATATTTCAACCGATTTTTCCCAAAACTGTCGGTCTATTTTCATTTGTTTACCGTAAACTTTATGAGTGTGTGTGTGTTTGTATGTTAACATATAAAATGTTTACAAAATATTATTATCGCCTACTAACTAAATTTGTAGAGGCATAATATTTGGTAACAATCAACATTTCCGCTTTAATGTTCGAAAATTAACAAATGTGACATTAAATGATCATCTATGAAGTACTTAAGTCACACTATATTTTAAAAAAATAAATAAATCTTAATTAGAAATTGGAGCGAAAAATTCTTAACATACGTCAGGCTTTAAATTTTTTTATTTGAAACTAATCAAGTAAGGATTTGGAAAAGTATATTTTGTGAACAATGTTTTAATAATTCTGAGGGAAGAATCAACGATCAAGGGGTCTGAAAGCTAATCTGAATAAAATTGGAAATTGCTTCTTAAGTAAAAGGACGAAAATTCCGCAATAAAACAATTGTCGCTTTCAAAAAAAAAAAGGAAATTAATTAACTTAAACAAGGTTAAATATTTAGGTCTAATCTTGGGTACGAAACTGAAATGAAGGCAAAACTTTAGAGGAAGAACAATAAAAGCTCATAGATGTTAGTATCTATGTAGATGAGCTATAGGATATAAATAGAGCCTCAAGCTTTAGATGGCAAACTGACTTTACGGAAGTAAAAATAGGCATTTGTAGTTTGCTTGAAATGAATCACGGCTTTTAGAGAGAAACTTCTCAGGACAATAACCAATACTCAGGCCAAATTTAATTAATTTCTCATTCCATCACATATAACAGAACTTTATTTCTGATCACCCGTGGGGAATTAGAGGTTTTTAAAGCTGGAATAGAATAGAACTGCGACTCTATATTGAAAAACTAGAGAACCAAGCACACCTCTGGTTATCAATCTTTGTTAAAAATTGTTTAAGCTGGGATTTCTTATTAAAGAACCAGAGTCCAATGGGTTCCACCGGCTACCAAACCATAATATTGTTTTCTTTTAATCTGGACTAGCGCAAATTTTAAAATTACTTTATAGAGATAAAGAAATAAAATCATGGTAATTGGATAGAAGACGAGTACATGAAACCGAGGACTGTCTATCAAGGCGCCAAGTGGTGGCTGATAATAAAGAAGCGATCAATTAAGAGATTAAAGTTAGTAAGTTACATGATATAAACTAAGATAACCCAATAACTTGTAATGATCTGATAAGCGACTGGTTTGTGATGACAAACAAACAGAATTTGTGGAAATTGTGGGCGAAGTTACTAAAATACTTAAGGGTGTTCAAAATGAAAAGAAAATCAATTAAAATATTAGCAGATCATGTGGCGAGATATCGAAATGATGAAACTCTGTCTACGTCATTACAATTTTATCAAAAATTTTAGATCTCTTAACTTCTAGCATGATGGACTTTTAGACATAACTCATTTACTGATAAATCCTTAATTTTTATGGGCTCTAACTCACTCACTCTACTTTCGATGTATTGATTTTGTATTTGTATGTATTGATTTTGCAATAGTCGGAAAATTCTAATAGTTTTTTTAAGACGGGTGGGGAGGAGGAATGTAAGGATAGAATTTTTAGACTGAGTTATATCCGCCAGATTTTGCAATTATGTACTGTATTATATCCTAACGGATGTCTCTAAACTTCAAAGCTTATGAAAAGTCTATAATAATTGCACACGCAGAAACTGTGTCTAGAAAAAAATTTTTTTTAAGATGAGTTCAAACAATCTGGTAGTAAATAGTTCACTTTTCCCTATTATAAAAATATATAATGGGACTTGGTTATTATACTCGAAAGAACATAGAATCAAATTGATCATGTTGCAATCCTTATTGGATATTTAAAGCCGTGACTGGTGATCAAATCTCCTTATTTAAGAGATACCAACGATAGCAATAATTAAAAGCCTGTTAATGTTTTTGATCTCGATAAAAAACATGTGTTAAGGGTGTTAATGAGAGCTTGATCCTTTGTTATTGAAGTTACCATTCCAGGCCAAAAGAATCATGTGCAAAAGTAGTGGCATTCCAATAAGATTTGGAATCGAATTACGCAAGGGCATATAAACAGATATAAATACAAATGAAACTACATCTGTTATACTTCACTTCAACTCCACATCGGAATAAAAGGAAACAGTTGTAATTTACATTATATCCTCCAGCAAAAGTGGTGAAACTGGTGCATAAGACCATTTTATGAGCACCAAATCAAAATCGTATTCGATTTAGCTGTATTGTTGTCTGTATATTGGATTATCGGTCTATAAAAAAATTAATAAGTCAATATTTAATAACTCCAAAAATTGTGTCTTTTAGGAACAATTTTAGAAATAAATTTTTGAAATTTGTCGGATTATTGCAAATTAATTCTTAAATATCAGTCCTCATTTTTAAAAATTAATCCTCTAGAAATATTTTTATATAGCGTATTATCATTAATGGTCCTTAATAACATAAGTTGATCATAGCGGGACCTCAATTGACGACAAAACAAAGTTGCAATTTAATTAAACTTTGTTGTTACAAACGTTATACAAAAATATATATACCTCTCAATTTCCAAAGCAAATTGTAATGTAAAAGCGGGAATAGAGTGGCAACATAAGGCATTGACTG
>PYHX02000158.1:47168582-47238738 GCA_004302925.2 Cochliomyia hominivorax
AAACACTCTATCATCACGAGTAGTGAATGAGGACATTTAAAGTTTTCTATTGTATATGTAATACAAACAGCTGAGAATGCTATATTCGTATATGCCGAATCTTTACACAATTGAAATAAAATTGAAAGAAAAGCATAGAACTTCTGGATGAAAAATTGTATAAAAGCTGACATTTTAATTTATCGAAGGTTTGTCTCAGATATCGCTCTATATCTATTTTTGATTTAAACCGGATTTATACAGAACAACAACAATCAGCAGAAATTTTATTGAGTTCCGATAACTATTTGGATGTGAGCAGATGGCGGATATTGATAATCGACTCAGAGTCATACATGTTACAAATGTAATGACAAAATAAGTATACCTTCATCACCAATAACATATTTCATACATATTTTCATGCCATAGACATTTTTGATCTGCCCCACTTTCTTTTGAATTAAATCTGTAACGTTTTTGGACTTATATCTATAGCAGCGGAGTGCAGCTTTACAACTTTAGATCTCACAAAAGATCCATGGATTTAATTGTAAACCTTCGAAATATATCTGGTCCATTAACATTTTCAACTGCATGTCAAAAATTTTTCCTTTCCACTAAAAGTAATAAAAGTCTTGTTACATAGAATTCCATAAAAACTTAAAGCTTCGGATTTTAGAATGATTTTGTATATAATTGGTAACACTCGATAACGACTGCCCTCACCCTTTGGGTTTTTTAAATATAGATTTTAAATTAAAATCTTTTACGAAAGAAAGTTTTGACTGAACCAAGACATTGACCTCAATTATTTTATCCTATTTTCTGGAAGTGAGTTATCAAACGACTTCCAAAGTCGATTAATATTGTCCATCATAAAACGTTTCATGGAAAATGTTTTGGATATTCCACAGGTTAAAAATTTCATGATATTCTGGCGTTATATATGATAACTTTGGTCCAACTACGAAGCCTATTAGAATTTAAGATCTTTACTTTAAAACCACAAGGGCCAATAATTTTTTTAACATCTATAAAAATATTTCATCCAGAGGAAAAAAATTATAGACCCATGGGGAGGTAACTCCTACACAGAGTTATTATTAATTATCGAACTATTGCAGCGAGAGTTTAAAATTTTGCACTAATGTCTTCCTCATGGAACCGCAGCATTAAATAAAGGGAGGGGTAGTTACGAACGATAAGTGTGGCGATGTGTATTTACTACAATCTTATTAGGTTAACTTGGATTACAATGGTAGTTCAACTGTTACCGAACTGTCAAGCAGAGTCCAATGACCCCGTTTTGATAAACCCATTCAAACTCTTAAGGAAAGAGTCAGCTCCTTTTTACTGACATGTTCACATGGCCGTGATTAACCAATTCATTTGTTCTGCTCATTTAACACATTCCTGCTTGGCTTAATGAACCATTTTGAAAGAGGTGTTGGATTATGGTTCTCCTGTGCAATTCGCAGAGTTTTCGCATTGGATATATCCGAACGTTCTCAAACAAAATATCCTCTCTTAATTATATCAAATGCTTCTTTGCATTTTACAGAACCGTCTAACTGTCGATAAAAATGTCAAAGTTTCCCATGGACATAATCAGCCCAAAGTTTCCTACAAGCATTAATATTCATTCTGAAATGGAATTTCAGTTTCAAATATTTAGAAAAGACACAAGACACATTATTACTGTTTATCCTGGAACCATAGATGTAGATTCTGATATTTCTCTCCCTCAGGTTACTCTTATTCCACTCACTCCTGAAGGAAATTAGAATTACAAAACTCCTGCCGACATTCACATAAGATGTAATGTATTCCAAAATTCGAGCTATATAACTCGACAGAGTACACATTCTCTGATTTCCCAACAGTTAACTACCATATCGCCATGATATTAAATACAGTGAAGGTTAAATCAAACACAAAGGTTAAATTCTAGGTGATTATCTTCACAATGATTTATGTCTCCATTGTGATATCCTCAATATAGTATCGGGTATTATATAGTCAGTCTTTACCAATTTTACTCTCTTATTTCTTTTTATTTTTATTATTTTTCATTTTTCATTTCATGTTTTTAGAAAATTTGACACATTTTGAATTTATAGCATTTTTTCTAACGATAAAATTTGACAACAAAAACAACCGTGTATTTTATGCAACAAATGTAAATGAGTAAAACAAATGTTTTTTTTTTTTTTTAATTATTAGAAATAACCATATCAAACTATATCTATATATCTCTATAGAAAAATATATATAATATATGTGAAAAAGGTAGTAAATACTGCAAAAAAATATTACATATAAATTTTGCTATAAAAAATATATATTATTTGATATATTTGTAGTTGATTGTTACAAAAAATAGACAATTTTAAATATTTTTATTTAAACAATTTATCTCAATATGTTTTAGAGTTATTTGTAGGTGTTAAATGTATTAAATTATTTAAATCAAATGTTATTTAAATTAATTTAATTTTAAAGGAAAACTGTGCAACAAAAAATAGTGATTTGGATTGAGGAAGAACAAGCGTTTCATATTTCCTATAAAAATTGTTTTAATTTGCAATTTATTTTAGTTAACTCTAAATATTATGTAAATAAATATCAGGAGAATCCCTAAAAAATTGGAAATTGATATAGTTCGATGAGATATGTCCTCACAACCTCACTTCTAATATGATGTCTTCTATGTTGTCTTCTAAAAAGACAAGTAAAAATATTATATTCAGCCGAATCTTCAGTACCCGCTACCGCAAATGCGCCTGAAGTAAATTTTTGTTTATTTATAGCAACGAACTTGACATTTAATGTTAAGCCCTATTAAGTCCTATAGGATTTCCTAATATCATCGCTTGTAGAAGAAGGAGATAAAAGACAGCAATTACTATAGCTTTTATATGAGTCAACATAGATTCTCTAGAGCCCTCAATTTTTCGCCTTCACTAAAGCAATACTAGTATAAACATATAAGAATAATTAATAACTCAGCTATTTATCGGCCGAAAAAAACAAAATTCAGAAAAAATAGCTACTTTCCTATGTCTTTGCCTATAACTTGGACTCTATAGAATCGATTACTTTGATGTTTTCAACTCAAAAAATCTCTTAATTATTTCCGATCTACTAGTACAAAAAATTATGTCTCTAGCTTAAATAGAATCCTCAAAAAGTCGTAAACATTACTGTGTTCAATACTATATCCAACAACAACCACAAGGAAAATAAGAAATTGTTAATATCTCGACTATTTATGAACCGATTTGAAAATTTAAAAAAGAAAAATCAAAATTGGAGGAAAAAATTAGTAATCATTCAGTGCCATAACGAAGTTCATGGGCCTCATAGACGGTTCAAAATATCGAACATTTTTTTTTTTGCCTATATCTAAAGGTCTGATTCAGTTCATATCTTCAGCGCATAAATCCATTAAATTAATCAAAATCAAACTGTGAAACAAATTAAGTATTTAAATCTTCTAGATTTAAAAAAAAAGAAAAAAACCGAAAAAAGTTTTTTACTAATATTTGCGCTATTTATGAACCAATTACCGAAGGCATTACTAATCGTTTGATATATATAGCGTATATGTCAACTATAGGTCGGCTTCATTAATTTAACCGAAACACGGACGGACTATGTCCATTTGTCCGTCCGTGTCTCGACTTAATCAATTTCTTTTTTCAAACCAATCCGGAATATATATACGTTTGGGGGTCTTAGATCGAAAATTGTGGCAATTACAAACGGAATGAAGGTTATAAAAATATACTTTCTGAATTTACGCAGTGGTCCCAAAATGCCTCTTTTAGAAATTATCTTTAAATGACACGATTATTTCCAGTGTTAAGGTTTATAGCAAATAACAAAAAATACATTATATCTGGTTGATTCGTATTCATTTTAGATTATCTATTTAAAATTTCATAAATTTGAATAAATTATTTAAATTTATTCAAAAAGTACCTTTAGAACATGCAAAAAGTACCGCAATTCTTGAATCTATATCTATCTATCTATCTATCTATCTATCTATCTATCTATCTATCTATCTATCTATCTATCTATCTATCTTTCTATCTATCTAAAATTTCACAGAATAATCACAGTATATCCGAAAGTAATATAGGATAGTCCGATAGGACCAGGGGGAGGAGTACCCCCATACAAAGCAAATATTGATTATCGACTATCTAAAGAACTGTAACAACGAGAGTTCTCTAATTTTGTTCTATCAGCTTTCTCAAGAAGGACTATAACAACTAAAGTTCTCTAAATTGGTCCCAACTACTTTCTTAAGGAACTGTTTTACTGGACAACGGACGGATAAGACCGGGAGAAGGATTATCGCTCATACACAGCAAATATTGATTATCGAATATTTAAAGAACTATAACAGTGAGATTTTTCATATTTGGCCCTTATCACTTTTTTAAAGCTCAGTTTTTACTTTAGCTGTTTAAACCGTGACCTAATGAATATATAAGACAGTGACTTAACATCAGAGGTGTCAAAAAACAACTTACTTTACACGTAAACTATAAACAACTGCTACTCCCTCACAAATTTGAGCAGAACAAGCATTTATTTATTTACCTCCATATGAGAATGATCTGAAATAGGATCTGCTTAGCAAATCATACTCATTCACAACAATTTAAATTATGGGTGACAGTAATGTTAAATGGTGTGAGAAATGACATCCATTGTGAATAAGACTTCTCTTTTTCAATGTTTAGAATTATTTCCAAAAAAGTCATTTTCAAACTGCTCAACACTGCTGGACAGAATATTTAAATCAAGAACAAAAAATCTTTTTTTTTTTTTTTTTGTCAAAAACAACCAAAACTTTAATTAAGGAAAACAAACTTTTAATTTACGTTTGACATTAAAGAATCCATTAGTAAACCATAAGTGATATGATGTTGGTGCACTTTCAAATAATTCTCATTCAAAGAACATTTAAAACATATGACTCTACAACAGTTGCGGCAGTAGCAGTAACAGCAGCAGCAACAAGAACAATAATAAAGATTTCATGAAAATGACTTTCAAATTATTTCACAAAAAAAAAAAATGAAAAATGAAAATGAAAGAAAATTCAAAAATTCTAACTTCAAAAGAGTAATGATTCTGTCTTGTCTTGTATCTCCAGAGAATATATAAAGTGCATAAAATGATGTTGCTGCAAAAATTATAGTAATGTTGCAACATCTTTTTTTTTTTTTTGGGAGAAATGCAGCAACAACTATAGATGGTTATTATTGATGTTGTTGGTGTTACAGTTGCTATATGCTGGCCTTTGTAAAGTCATCATGTCACGTAAACATACAACATATTTTTACACTTTACATACATACTTACAAAGACACACATACATACAAATATATTTTCATACATGTAGACAATACAGTGTGTTTACATGGTTTTTTATGGATACAATTCTGTAACTTTTGAACCGTTTGTGATATCTAAATGAAATTTCACTTATTTAGAGCTGATATATTTTCAAGTTGATTTGGAAAACAACAGACCCCAATTTGATCAGAGGCGTAGTTTAAATTTGGCCACCTCTTGTATGTTAACTTTTTAATATTTCATTAAAAATTTATTGAATTTTTAATTGAGGCAAAAATATCGTTGCATATTTCTATAAAAATATGCTTAAGTATTTGGATTATCTCTTATAGTTTAAGAGATAGTTAACTTTTTAAGCGTTTTTAAATTGGGAAGCTTAATATATATTCAAAATTTATGAATCCGTTAAAAAACTTTATTAATCTGAATTACAAATTTTGAAAAAAAATCTAAAATTTACAATTAAAAAATTATGATGTTTTCAAACAAGTTGACACCATTTATTCACTGATAAAATCAATTTTATACCCTCCACCACTACAAGTGGTAAAGAGAGTATATTTACTTTGTCATTACGTGCGTAACGCTATAATGGAATCATCTTAGATCCCATAATGTATATATATTCATGCATCAAATCAAAATATGAGTTGATTTAGCAATTTCCGTCTGTCTGTTGTTGACACGCTCTCTTTCACAATAATTGACGGAGCTGAATGAAATTTGGCCTTAGTATTTGCTACAGTCCTGAAAGGTTTCCTATTTAAAAACATCAAAATGGATTCAGTATATTAAAAGATATACTCCGATATCTGAGGCATCCTTTAAGGTCAGGCAAAATTTTTTCTTAAAATTTTCAATCATAAATTATAAATCGACAAATGAAAATAAAATTTTACCATAATATTGGACTATATATAGACTATATATTTATTACTATTCCAAAAATTATCAAAATTGGTTCTGTAGAAAAAAAAGTTAGTTGGAATGGTAAACATGATGTTTCTAAAGCCAAAAATAGAAAGCATTTGAGCAAAAACACAAGCAAGTAAAAGAAAACAAAACTGTAACAGATGTCCTTTATCATCACTATGATGTCCTGCAGAAAAGGTCAATATTTGAAACCAATTAATGAGACTCTTAACATGTATAACAATCTATATTTAGGCATCAGGCTTTTTTAATTGATTTGGAGTGCAAATGTGAATCCTTCTGCAGACAGTCCACAGATTTGTCTGGTATTACGCAAAATTTAATTATTTCCGGTATTAAGACTTAACCGAAATTTGGCTCAATTTTTACGAATTTTGGAGAAATAAAATTGCTCCCACTACATCCGGTAGGAAAACAGCTTAATGCTCAGACTATTTGGTAGGAAAAGTTAAAGCTAAAGTAGTTTTAAAAACATACAAGGCTCAAGAAGTCCTGACAGGAACGCTGCTCAAAATTTAGAGGCCAATAACAGAGCGCGGAAATTGAAGTTAAGTTTTCTATAAAAAAAATTCTTTCTGCATAAGAGATGACGAAACGTATGATCTGGCGGATCTTACGCAATTTCTGATCAAAAATTTTATGTTGCTGATGCTAGAAAAAATACTGAAAAATTTTAGGATCCAAAAAAATTTCAAAAAGTTCTTGGTATGACAAGCAGTATGTAGTTGCGTTAAAAGAAGTCAATCATTTGTTAAAACAGGCTCTACAAATACCGAAAATTACATCGATGAATGTTTAGGAAAAAGGCTGCTTCAATTTATAAGACATAACAATGTATTCACTATGTATTCCACTTCACAGTGGGAACTATTTTAAATTCCCTTAATAATGGACAAGTTCGTATACATCATACTGAAATTTAAAATTCCTTTCAGTATTATTAAAGTATAAAAATTAATTTTATTTTTCAAGAAAACAGCAAAACACATTTTACTTAATTTCTCTTTGAAAATTGTGAACTTTCAAGTTCTAACGTTTTCACAGATACCAAATATTTCTGTAGAAAGTTTACATCTCGGCTTATAGTCCAACCTAAAGTAGACTTTCTCTAGTCAAATTTACTATTTTCCATACATTTTTACAACAAACGCGCTTTAAGACCTGTAATAAGTCCACAAACTTAAAAAGAAAATTTTTGGCGAATCTTTTACATCATATCAGGTGATCCAATTTGAAGGGTCACTGAATACGCCCCTGCCTATATAGAGGACTATACTCTTCCCAATCAACTTGGAAACAACTCAGTTCTAACCACGTAAAATTTCATTAAAACATCTCTAACGCTTCTAAAGTTACATAATTATTTCCCAAAAAGTATCATTTTGGATACACTGTTGCACTAGTTGCCAATATGCAACAAACATTAAGATGTATAAAGCAAAATATGTTTATATATGTTTATATAGACAACAACAAATAATAAAATATAAATAAAAATAACAGAAAAAGAGAAACAAAAATAAAGCTTTGTATAACATTGAAAGATAAAATAGAGAGAAATGAAAGAAGACAAGAAAAAAAAACGCAACACGTTTGAAAACCGCTGAAACCGCAGTAAGTAATTTTTGAATGTTTTCACACAACTGACAAGAAGTCAGAAAGTTACAGGAGAAAGAGTAAATCGTAAAATGGAGAAAAATAAAGGGAAAGAGAATGTTGTATACGTTTGTATGTGTGTTAATATTTATATATGTATTTAAAAGGATAACATTACAACTAGGAAAATGAAAACAACAAACATATGTGTAAGGACAACAACAATATTGTACATGTATACAACAAACATTTTAACAACAACACAAGCAAGAAAAGGAAAACAAAAATGAAACACATGTCCTTTATCATCATCATCATGATGTCCTGCAGGAAAGGTAAACCTTTGGAGCCAATTAATGAGCGTTTTAGAATGTATAACAATTTAGGCATCAGTTGGACTTAAGCTTTTTATTCGATTTGGAGTGCAAATTTGAATTCTGCTGCAGACAGTTCACAGATTTGGTTAAGAATTAACCAAAATTGTGCTCATTTTTTAAGAATTTTAGAGAAATAAAAATGTTTGAATTAAAAAAATTATTTTTAATAAAGATATCTTTCTGAAAATTTCAGAAAATGTGGATCAAAAAAATTTCAAATTTGATAAAATAACACATTCGATAGAAAAGCAGCTCAGTTAACTCAGTACTCAGAATATTTGGTACGAAAGAAGGCTCAAAAAGATCCTGATAGGGACGCTTCTAAAAATGAAGAATATTCTTGCAACATAATGTAAGATGAAACATATGTTCTGGCAGATTTTTCACAACTTCTTGTTCCCAAAATTATAATGCTGCAATCTTCTGCAATAACTGTGTTAAATTATACAAATATATTCAACCAATTAAAAATCCCAGATTTACTTCGTAGTTGATTTAAAGGATTACATGTCCCCGGAGTGATAGTCGGGGTCCTTTCAAAATTTAACATCTCGGGCATAATGACGTTTTGATAAATGAAGTTGAATATTTATAGTTTTCAACAATGTCTATAAAGATATGCAGGATAAATAATATTATTAACGCTAAAATCAGATATATGCTTGCATAAAATCAAAATCTGAGTCGATTTAACTATGTCTGTCTGTCTGTCTGTCTGTCTGTCTGTCTGTCTGTCTGTCTGCCTGTTATTGGCCCACTCACATCCACAATAATTGACAGAAATTAAATTAATGGCCCGGTTTTTTTCTATTTAAAACCAAAATCGGTGCAGTTTATTAAGAGATATAGACCGATATTTGTGGCACCTCTAAGCTGTCAAATTTGAAACCGACAAATTAAAATAAAAATCAAAATCAATTCAGTAGAACAAAAGTTTTAGTCAAAAATATAACAAATTTTATGACTCATTAAGTGTTTCTGTGCTGTATTTTATGTAAACGCCAAAAATACAACACAGCACATATATTCTATACATTTGTGAGTGCGTATGTACAAAACATAACGTATTAGCTTTAAGCGCATTTGTGGTGGAGGGTATTGAACATTCGGCATAGCTGAATAACTTGTTGTTTATATCCTCTACCACCATAAGTGATGAGAGGGTATATTAAGTTTGTCATTCTGTGTGTAACGCCAAGAAGGAATCATCTCAGACCCTACAATGTATATATATTATTGCATCAAATCAAAAACTGCGTCGATTTAGCTATGTACGTCTGTCCGTCTGTCTGTCTGTGTGGAACATTCTCACGCGTAGAATAATTGTACGAATTCAATAAAACTTGACCAAATTGTTTGCTATTGTCCTAAGCAGTTTGCCATTTAAAACCAGCTATATCGGTTTATAAACAAGAAAATTATAGACCGATATCTGAAACAACCTCAAAATTTCGTAAATGAACTCTTATAATTTCTTTTAAAAATGTCATTGGACTTAAACAAAAAATTAATTTTAGCATACATCATTGTGCAAAAAATTATCAAAATCTGATTAGCAGGAAATAAGTTATAGGCTATAATATGCAAAATTTTGATACACCCCAAACTCTTTGTGTCATATGGGCCGCAATTTTGGAGATAATTTACTGAATAATTTGTCACATATACTTATTTTGATACAATAATAAATCCAAAGAAGTCATATTTCTGGGATTATAATTGACCCAGCTCCCATATAAGGCCCCTTCCCGGAATATGATTTATAACTTATAAAACTTTTAAATTTGAACAAATTTTATCGAAATTTGGCACAATTAATTTTTTTAACTACTTTAAATATTTATTATAAATTTTATTAACATGGGCCCATATTTTTATATAGTTCCCATATGACGCCCCTTCCCGGAAAACGGTTTGAGCTTATAAATCAATTAAATGGAACTCGGTACAATGCATTTTTTAACTATTATCAATGTAAATTTTTAATTAAAACAATCTCGGTCAATATTTTGATGTAGCTCCCATATCAGGCCCCTCACAGCTTATAAAACGAGTAAATAAAGACCAATTCTATTGAAATTCGACACAATTATTTTGCTAATAGTTCTAAAGATATTATATTGATTTGCCCTATATCGGTCCAAATTTTCATATAGCTCCCTTATAAAGGAATTTCCCGAAAAACGGGTTTAAGTTAAAAAAAGATCAATTTCATTAAAACAACACTAAAAATCAAATAACAAATATCTTATAAACAATATATGTTTGAAGATATATGTTGAAAGTTGCAGAGAAAATTTATCAAACAAGTTATTTTGCAACATTTATGTGACATGTACAACTAAGTTCGAATACAATGATGTTTTATTTGTAAGCATGTTGCAGCAGAAATATTGAAAGTAACATATACATGTTGCAATACAAATGTCGTAAATTCATTACGAATTCAAAGAATTCTAAGTTCAAACACAAATGTTGGATCGCTCACATTTATTAAATGTTATCAAACTGATATTTGTTGCAACTTTTCAGCATATAAAAAAAGGCAATATACACCCGAATATAAAGAAGAAAAATATTTTATTGCCCTCCAGATTGTCCATACCTGATCATCTAACAACTCTCCCTCACACTCCTTCACCATCATACAGAAACTTTAAATTTAAACTTATGCAACAACATGGCCTTAAAAACTATGAATGTATTTCATATATATATAAACAATCATACAACAGCATACATACATCATACATATTGTTGCTGCTGATGATGATAATGGCATCACATTTGCAACAAACATGTTTGGCAAACATTACGAAAGCTTCTCTGATGTAGTAACTTCTACTACACATAAAAGAAGAACAAGAACAAAATTAAAATTATATATACAACAACAAAAAAATATTGCATAAAATCGTTGATGGCAATAAGTTGCTATAAAAAAAAACATTACCCGTTAGTTATAACACGCTTCAGTGGCCATAAAGGGATAGTTAGCATTTCAATTTACGCGATATGATGGAATTTAATTAATTGTAGAGGAAAACAACAAAATAGAGAGCGAAAATACAGGATAAAAACTACGAATAAAAAATTTATATGAAACAAACAAAAAAAATATCAATTATATAAATACACATACAAACAAACACCTATACAACTATATGTACACACATATTTACATGAAGCTCATAGATAAACACAAAAAATGTTATTATATTAAACGTGATGATGAGAATTTCGTGATTTTGAGTAAAATTTTCATTAAAAAAACAAGGGATGCCTGAAGCTTCAAGTCTGAACAGCCGTTGCAAATTTCTTACATTACAAATATTAAATCAAAAGGAGAGAGATGAATTTAAATGGAACTAAACAATTTTATATTTTTTTGTTAGAGCATATTTTCTATAGAAAATTTGTCTCTCTCTCTAGTTAGAGCATATTTTCTATAGAAAATTTGTCTCTCTCACTAGTTAGAGCAGATTTTCTATAGAAAATTTGTCTCTCTCACTAGTTAGAGCAGATTTTCTATAGAAAATTTGTCTCTCTCACTAGTTAGAGCAGATTTTCTATAGAAAATTTGTCTCTCTCACTAGTTAGAGCAGATTTTCTATAGAAAATTTGTCTCTCTCACTAGTTAGAGCAGATTTTCTATAGAAAATTTGTCTCTCTCACTAGTTAGAGCAGATTTTCTATAGAAAATTTGTCTCTCTCACTAGTTAGAGCAGATTTTCTATAGAAAATTTGTCTTTCTCACTAGTTAGAGCAGATTTTCTATAGAAAATTTGTCTCTCTCTAGTTAGAGCATATTTTCTATAGAAAATTTGTCTCTCTCTCTAGTTAGAGCATATTTTCTATAGAAAATTTGTCTCTCTCTCTAGTTAGAGCATATTTTCTATAGAAAATTTGTCTCTCTCACTAGTTAGAGCAGATTTTCTATAGAAAATTTGTCTCTCTCACTAGTTAGAGCAGATTTTCTATAGAAAATTTGTCTCTCTCACTAGTTAGAGCAGATTTTCTATAGAAAATTTGTCTCTCTCACTAGTTAGAGCAGATTTTCTATAGAAAATTTGTCTCTCTCACTAGTTAGAGCAGATTTTCTATAGAAAATTTGTCTTTCTCACTAGTTAGAGCAGATTTTCTATAGAAAATTTGTCTCTCTCTAGTTAGAGCATATTTTCTATAGAAAATTTGTCTCTCTCTCTAGTTAGAGCATATTTTCTATAGAAAATTTGTCTCTCTCTCTAGTTAGAGCATATTTTCTATAGAAAATTTGTCTCTCTCTCTAGTTAGAGCATATTTTCTATAGAAAATTTGTCTCTCTCTCTAGTTAGAGCATATTTTCTATAGAAAATTTGTCTCTCTCTCTAGTTAGAACATATTTTCTATAGAAAATTTTTCTCTCTCTCTAGTTAGAGCAGATTTTCTATAGAAAATTTATCTCTCTCTCTAGTTAGAGCATATTTTCTATAGAAAATGTATCTCTCTCTCTAGTTAGAGCATATTTTCTATAGAAAATTTATTGCGGTCTCTTTCCGTAACATATTTTCTCTGAATATGATTTTCTGTAATTTTAAATAAATTTTGTTCTCTCCGTCCTTTCCTCCCTCCGCAGCAATATTGACTATTTTTTGTACAAAATACTTTTGAGCTAAAAAATTAAAATATTGTTTTGTTTAATATTTTCTTGAAATATAAGAAAAATATTATAATTTTCTTTATAAATAATAGAATTTCTTTTGCAAAATAAAAGAAAAAACTGACTTTTTTAAGTCAACACTTGGAATTAGTTTGTTTTTTATTTTCTCTCTTTTTGTGGGGACTTTCGGCCATTTCAAAACAAACTAAAGATGATTTTAGTATTTTTTACCAAAAAAACCTTCAAAGCAAAACAGAAAAGAATATTTGTAAAAAATTAAAACAAAATAAAAACAGACAACAAAAAAACAAGTTAGAATGCCATATTCGACTGTGCCGAATTTTAAATACCCTCCACCACTATATTGAAGACAAGGCTTTATGTTTTATTCCTGGAAGTGGGATTATAAAGGTCTAATATCCAAATATGTCAAAAATAGTTTCATATATAAAAAGAGTTTAAACATGTTTATTGATATTTTAGTTATATTAACTCAAATCCGTTTTCCGGGAAGAGGCATTATGTGGGAACTCTAGCAAAATATGAACCGATATTGGTCACAGTAATAACATATATTAAAGACAGTTAGAAAACAGAATTGATCATTATTTAGTATATTTATAAGATCAAAAAGAGAGCTTTATAAGGGAGCAATAGCAATATATGGACTAAGATTTTCCAAAAAAATTATATTAAATACAGTTAGAAAAATGAATGTGTCGAATTTCAATAGAATTGATCTTTGTTTACCAGTTTTATAAGCTCAAATCTGTTTTCCGCGAAGGACCCGATATGTGAGCCATATTAAAATATAGACCGACATTAATAAAATTAATAACATATATTTAAGACACTCTGGAATTTGGTTGTGTCAAATTTCTTATTTAAAAATTTAATAAGCTATAGACCGTATTCCGGGAAATTATGAACCCAGCACAATCTAGTTTCTTTGGGTTTATTATTGTAAATAATGCATTTGGGTTTATATTGTAAATAATGCAAATTTCAGTAAATTATCATAAATTTTGCGACCCATATCAAATACAGATTTGGGGTATATCAAAATTTCGTATATTTTTGCCTATAAATCTTTTTCTATTGATCCCGTTTTGATGATAATTTGCACGATGATGAAGAACCTATAACTGTATGTTACAGTGAAATTTTTGTCTAAACAAATTTATGTTTCTTTGAAAAGTTCAGTAAAGTTCTTTTTCGGAATTTTGGGGATGTCTCAGATATCGGTGTAGAACTCTTTTAGCTGGTTTTACACAGGAAACTGCTTAGTACAAGCACATATTATGGCCGAACTTTATTGAATTCGGACAATTATTTAGACGTGACAGATGGACTTTCTTGGTGTTACATACGGAATGACAAATTTAGAATACTCTTATCACCATTTGTGGTGGTAGAGGGTATAACAACATTTGTAGTTGAAGAAGAATAAATTGCAAACAGTTAACAAACAAACTTGTTGACTTTTCTTAATGACTTCTTAACCAGGAAAAAATAAATAAATGAAAAACTACGTAAAAATGTTGACCACAATAAACCTCTTGTTTGTTTGTTTGTTTGTTTGTTTGTTTGTTAACACAGACCGAAAAATACACATAAAGTCAGAAGGGGTGGAACCTTAAAAGTGAGTGGGCTGAAATTCACTGAGTAACTGACTGACATCCAAAAGAGTTTTATTTATTTGTATTTTAGATTTAGTACTTTTGTACTTATTTTACATAAAGTTTAATACTTGAAAATAAACGTACATAAAAAACAACAGCAAAAGTTTTAAGTTGTTTTCACAAATTTATTATGATCACAAAATCACAAAGATTTTTAAAAGTACCTGAGTCCAAAATAAAAAAACAAAAAGAGGAAAATAAAATAAATTTGCATTTAAAGACAAAAGAGAACAGTAAAGGAAATAATTCAAATTATATAATCACTTTGAATAGTTATGGACCAGGGATATATTTTTAATAAAAAAATTGTTGATGACCCTCTCACATGAACATATTTCCATATAGAAAACATATCGCTGACTCTCTCTCAGGAACACCTTTTCTATAGCAAACTTATTGCTGACTCTCTCTCACAGGAACACTTGTTCTATAGAAAATTTGTTGTTGTCTCTCTCTCCCCCAGGAACACATTTTCTATAGAAAATTTGTTGTTGTCTCTCTCTCTCCCTCAAGAACACATTTTCTATAGAAAATTTGTTGCTGACTCTCTCTCCTATAACAAATCAAAAAATATATTTAAATTCCTGTAAAGTTTTTCCCAATTAAAAATCTTTAAAATACACATAATATTTCCTCCAATACAAACACATACATATACACAATATAAATGTATTTCAATATATAAAAAAACAAAAATATTTTCACAATAATTCCATTAACTTATAAAAAAAATATTGTTGCAAAAAAAATATATAAATAAATTTTATTGCCATGAAACTTGCTGCCAGTTATGGGAAACCACAAAATGATATTAATATAAATGTGTTTGCGTGTGTGTTGGTGTGTGCATGTGGATTTTACTGGTATCTCTTTTTTATTTTTATTATTATTAAATACTCTTATAATAATATTGAATACTTTAGCAGCCAATTAAAAATTGTATATTTAACTTTTTCAATTGACCTCGGGGGCGATAAAAAGTTTCGAAGCGAAAAGTAGTAAAAATATAAAAAAAGTACATCAAGCAACAGGAGGAGAAATTAAATAACTGAAAAAGTTTTAATCTCCATGAAATATGGAGACGTAAGTTAAGAGAGAATTGAGTGTGGTAAATTTGGCTTAAAAGAACAGATTGGAGAAATGTCTCAGAATGTCACAGAGAGAGAGAGAGAGAGACCGCAACAAAATTTCTGGAGAAAAATTTTCCTAAACAGAAAATAGATAGAAAATATGATGGAGACAGCATTCGATTTTCTATAGAAAATATGACTGAGACAGCAATAGATTTTCAATAGGAAACAACAGATTTTCCATACAAAATATGACTAAGGCAGTAATAGATTTTCTATAGAAAATATGACTAAGACAGCAATAGATTTTCTATAGAAAATAAGACAGAGACAGTATCATACTTTCTACGAGACAGCAATAGATTTTCTGTAGAAAATGTGATCCTGAGAAACTAAGCAACAAATTTTCTATAGAAAATATAATCCTGATAAAGTCAGCAACAATTTTTTCTATTTTTTTTTAAATAAATAAATTAAACTTTTTAAAACCTGAAAATTTGAATATTAAAAGTAAATGAGATTTTCATTATAATTATCCTTTAAAACATTACATTTGTTATTTGACCAAAAGGCGTGAAATATAATAAAAAAGGAATTCTAATTGAAATACAAGTAACACAAAGAAACAATAGAAAAAAAGGACATACCCTTAAATGTGGTTAAATATAATTGCATTTTTATTGTGTTAAATGCAGTTCTTGGCATTAAGAGTGAAAAAGGAAACAAGAAAGAAAGGACATAACAAAGTGTTGAAATAAAATAAAATGAATACAACAAAATAACATTAAAAAAAATCTCATTAACAAATGCCCAGTAACCAACAAACATATACATACTCATAAGAACACATAGCACATATATATACACATATACAAAACAGAAAGGCACGTAATGGTTAGCGGGAAACGGAAAAGAGGATACGCGACAAATTAGTGGTTTAACACAGACATTTTTTTATTCTTCTTTTTCCCGGGGAAAAAGTAACGAAATTAAAATTTTGCTTCATATTAAATTTTTGTTTGAAACCCAAAAATTCAATTTTAAAACAAAAGAGAAAAAATCTGTTTTAAGGAATGAAGAGTTTTGTTTCCATTGTGTGGTTAACGAATGTTTAAAATGCACTTTGAATAAAGGAAATCACATACACATATAAAATTCGTGTTTATTTTGTTATCCTTTAGCACCATATAATTTTCACTTACATGTATTTGTTACGACTTTTTTTTCTACATTTTGTACGTCTGTCAAATAACAAAGTAGATTTTACATGTAGAAAATACATGCAAGTACTTTAAAACTTTACATGTATTATCTTTGTGTGTGTGTGTTCAGAAGGATATAAGATTACAAGTATGTGATTGTTAAACACAAAATGATCTTTTCAATCTGCACCTTGATTTTTGGCTTTTTGCCTTATTTTCTTATTGTTCTAGAGTATGTGTGTGTGCCTGCAAACGCATGTCTTGCTGTGATTTAAAAAAAAACATTTTACGTGTTTTGCATTAATTATAGTTTTTAAAATATTTTTTTCCAAAATGGTGACTTTAAATTTAAAGAAACTTTTATTGTAAAATAAAAAAGACAGCAATAGAAAATATGTCACTGAAAGAGACAGCAACAGATTTTCTATAGAAAATATGTCACTGAAAGAGACAGCAACAGATTTTCTATAGAAAATATGTCACTGAAGGAGACAGCAACAGATTTTCTATAGAAAATATGTCACTAAGGGAGACAGCAACAGATTTTCTATAGAAAATATGTCACTAAGGGAGACAGCAACAGATTTTCTATAGAAAATATGTCACTAAGGGAGACAGCAACAGATTTTCTATAGAAAATATGTCACTAAGGGAGACAGCAACAGATTTTCTATAGAAAATATGTCACTAAGGGAGACAGCAACAGATTTTCTATAGAAAATATGTCACTAAGGGAGACAGCAACAGATTTTCTATAGAAAATATGTCACTAAGGGAGACAGCAACAGATTTTCTATAGAAAATATGTCACTAAGGGAGACAGCAACAGATTTTCTATAGAAAATATGTCACTAAGGGAGACAGCAACAGATTTTCTATAGAAAATATGTCACTAAGGGAGACAGCAACAGATTTTCTATAGAAAATATGTCACTGAAGGAGACAGCAACAGATTTTCTATAGAAAATATGTCACTGAAGGAGACAGCAACAGATTTTCTATAGAAAATATGTCACTGAAGGAGACAGCAACAGATTTTCTATAAAAAATATGTCACTGAAGGAGACAGCAACAGATTTTCTATAGAAAATATGTCACTGAAGGAGACAGCAACAGATTTTCTATAGAAAATATGTCACTGAAGGAGACAGCAACAGATTTTCTATAGAAAATATGTCACTGAAGGAGACAGCAACAGATTTTCTATAGAAAATATGTCACTGAAGGAGACAGCAACAGATTTTCTATAGAAAATATGTCACTGAAGGAGACAGCAACAGATTTTCTATAGAAAATATGTCACTGAAAGAGACAGCAACAGATTTTCTATAGAAAATATGTCACTAAGGGAGACAGCAACAGATTTTCTATAGAAAATATGTCACTGAAAGAGACAGCAACAGATTTTCTATAGAAAATATGTCACTGAAAGAGACAGCAACAGATTTTCTATAGAAAATATGTCACTGAAAGAGACAGCAACAGATTTTCTATAGAAAATATGTCACTGAAAGAGACAGCAACAGATTTTCTATAGAAAATATTTCACTGAAAGAGACAGCAACAGATTTTCTATAGAAAATATTTCACTGAAAGAGACAGCAACAGATTTTCTATAGAAAGTATTTCACTGAAAGAGACAGCAACAGATTTTCTATAGAAAATATTTCACTGAAAGAGACAGCAACAGATTTTCTATAGAAAATATGTCACTGAAAGAGACAGCAACAGATTTTCTATAGAAAATATGTCACTGAAAGAGACAGCAACAGATTTTCTATAGAAAATATGTCACTGAAAGAGACAGCAACAGATTTTCTATAGAAAATATGTCACTGAAAGAGACAGCAACAGATTTTCTATAGAAAATATGTCACTGAAAGAGACAGCAACAGATTTTCTATAGAAAATATGTCACTGAAAGAGACAGCAACAGATTTTCTATAGAAAATATGTCACTGAAAGAGACAGCAACAGATTTTCTATAGAAAATATGTCACTGAAAGAGACAGCAACAGATTTTCTATAGAAAATATGTCACTGAAAGAGACAGCAACAGATTTTCTATAGAAAATATGTCACTGAAAGAGACAGCAACAGATTTTCTATAGAAAATATGTCACTGAAAGAGACAGCAACAGATTTTCTATAGAAAATATGTCACTGAAAGAGACAGCAACAGATTTTCTATAGAAAATATGTCACTGAAAGAGACAGCAACAGATTTTCTATAGAAAATATGTCACTGAAAGAGACAGCAACAGATTTTCTATAGAAAATATGTCACTGAAAGAGACAGCAACAGATTTTCTATAGAAAATATGTCACTGAAAGAGACAGCAACAGATTTTCTATAGAAAATATGTCACTGAAAGAGACAGCAACAGATTTTCTATAGAAAATATGTCACTGAAAGAGACAGCAACAGATTTTCTATAGAAGATATATCACTGAAAGATACAGAATCCTTATGCATTTCTTAGATATACTCTGTTTACAGTTAGAAGTAAATCTATATAAATTGGATAAAATGCCCTTGTTTCTCTGCAATCATTTTTATTGTCCATTTTTTTAGATCTTGTCAAGGAATTAGCTTTTATCTTTCTGTAGAAGAAAACCTTAAGGAGGCTTATCATGTTTAGTAGTCAGGCCAGAACCTCGGCTTAAAGTGCTCTATACTCACCGGAAGTCCCTTTATTTCTTATACCACCCTACCTTAATTTGGGTCGGTCTGTGGATATCGATAAGTCAACAAGAATGCTATACAGCTGCACCCAGCTCTTCGGTCCAAAATTATTACTTCCAGGATCTCTTGAAAATTAAGCTTAACTCCCATGTTCACTGAGTCAAACTTTCCATAATTTCCTTGCAAGATAAATTTCCTACTTATCTTCTTGCTGCTGTTTCCATTACCATCTGTTGCTGCCTCCCTTTTGATTTCACGTAGCCATCGCCTACCATACGAAACACCCCAGTCTATATACTGAAGTGGGAATCCACAGAATTCTTTCAAACGTTGTAGGAATTGATACCTTTGTTATGTCAATGATGTTATGACTCATTAAGTATTCCTCTGTTATAAGAATAACTTTTGCATACTGCATACGATTGTGTGTGCATGTATGGAGGGTATTAAAGATTCGCCATAACCGAATAAAGCATTTTTACTTGTTAATTTTAGTAACATTTATACCCTACACCTCCATAGGTGTTGGGGTTAGTATGCTTTTGTGCAGATGTTTGTAATAAGCAAAAAAATGGTACTACCACCACTTTTGACTCACAATTAATTCCTGAATCCATTAAATTATGTCTGTCCGTCTGCTTGCCCAGACGGATATTTGGCAAGTGGTATTATTTTGGGCCAAGATCGATGCCTGTTAAAATTAGTTATGATCGGTCCATTATATTTATATAGGCCCATACTAATGTCTCCCTGTAATGGGATTTTTGGCCCATAAATTTCCTGAACATAAATAAGATTTATAAACATTATGGGAATCTTTGCACATAACCTCCGCTTCCGGATTTTACAAGGGTCAGCCTATAATTTCTCGCAACTCTCATATTACACCCCTGAAAAACGCATAAATTTCCCACAAATGTAAGAATATTTAAATACGATTTAATGTACTAAACTCTTTTCGTACGTGCTGTTAATAATAAGAAATATGGTGTAGAGTATACTCGGTCAAGCACGACTTTCTTACTTGTTTTCTATTTAAGTTTAATCTCCAAATTTATTTCACAATTAATTATAAAATATAATAAAATAAATTTATTTAAATAAACAACTTTTCAAATTTATTTCTCTCTTTCTCTCCAAATTTTGTTAAATTATCTCTAAAACATAAAATGCATTTAGTTTTGTAAATCTACTTTACAAAAAAAAAAAAAAAATACAAACAAAAACACTTATTTTAAGTTTATTTTAACAAAGTTTTTTAATTCTTAATTAAAATCTTTTAAATGTTTTAAAATTCATTAAAAAAAATCTTTTCAAATGTTGTTATTTATTAAAATAAAATATAATTTAAATTAATATTTAAAATATAAAACAAATTTTAATAGACATTTGGTCGGAGAGAGAATAATGGACATAAAGACATAAGTACATTTAATTTTCACACACACACATATTTGCATACATAAAAAGAATATAAATTTTGACATATTTAAGAAATGGAAGGAAACTAAATGTTTGTCATAAATGGTCAATGACATAAGTATCCTTTTTCTCTCCCTTCTCTCTCTCTCTCTCTTTAATTTGAATATAAAATGTCAGAAACACTTCACTGGTCTTCTATATATACAAAAAAAGAATCTGTGTTTGTTTGTCTGTTCATTAGACACCAAAACTACTGGACCGATTTTACTAAAATTTTCACAGAAAGTAACATAAAATTCCGAAAGGGGGAAGTACCGCCCATACAAAGAAAATATAGATTATCGAATATCTAAAGAACTATAACCGCAAGAGTTCTGGAATTTGGTACCAATCACTTTCCCAAGGAGGGAGGGGTGGGAAACCCCCCTACAAAGCAAATATTAATTATTAATTATCTAAAGAACTAAATAGCGATAGTTCTCAATTTGAGTCCAAATAACTTTCTTAAGGAACTATTTTAATGGGCAAAATGTAGGACGGATAGAACCAGGATGAGAAGTACCATCCATACAAAGCAAATATTGATTATCGAATATGTAAATAACTATAACAGCATGACTTCTCTAAATCGGTCCAAATCACTTTCTCAAGGATCTGTTTTGCCGGAAAAATTTGAGGACGGATAGGACCAGGGGAAGGAGTACCCTTAATACAAAGCAAATATTGATTATCAAATATATTAAGAACAACGACAGCGGGAATTTTCGAATTTAGTCCCAGCCACAATTTCAAGGATCTATTTTGCCGGAAATATTGTAGGACAGATAGGACCAAGGGGAGGGATACCCCCATACAAAAACAAATATCAATTATCGATTATCTAAAGAACTGTAACAATAAATATTTCTCAAATTTGGTCCCAATCACTTTCTCAAGGAACTATTTTAGTGGACAAATATAGAACAGATAAGACCAGGGGGAAGGGTACCCCTACACAAAGCAAATATTGATAATCGAATATCTAACTACAACAACAAGAGTTCTCAAATTTAGTCCCAATCACTTTCTCTAGAAAAGAGTTTTACTGGACAAAATATAGGACATTTAGGATCAAAAGAAAAGAGTAGCCCTATTAAATAAAATTTTCGATGGGACATGACCAGGGGGATTTGGCAAAATGCCCGTTACATGAAATTTGTTAAATACATGTTGTGATTTGTGAAATTTTTTTCGAGATCTTGGTTTGAGAAGAAATTTTGTGCAGCAAAGCGCACCGGGTAAAAACTAGTAATATATAAAAGTATTTTATATAAGTTGAAAAACATATAAACATTTTTAAATAAAAATTTAAATATTTGAAAATTTCTTCACATAAAGAAATAAACATTTTATTGCACATTTGAGATGTTTGAAATTGAGATATAAACCTGAATATCAAATATTTACAGGTATTTTGTTTGTATGAAAAAATATACAAGTAGAAATGTACAAGTAGATTTTAAAATAAAATACATTTATTTATAATTTTTGTAGATTTCGAGGTTGATTTGGTTCAAAATATTGCTAATAATAAAGTGAAGTCAACAGAAGTGTTTTAAAAAGTACTTATAACATCCACCTCCCAATATGGGTGATAGAGGGTATATAAAATCAGAAGGAATTATCTGAAATCTAAGCAATTCATCTCATGTAAATATTATTGGAGAAGTCTCTTTCACTTATACACATAAAATTCATATTTAATAAATAAAAATAGTTGTTCGAAACTTCGGCAATTTTATTTACTGCAAGTAAAAATGACATTTACTCTTGTATGACAAAAATATTTGCCTTAAGTCTTTTCCAACAAAAATATGCAGATAGCAATAAGTCTAAAAGTATATTATTCTAGCTGAAACCCGTTGCGCTTCGCCACCCTTAGAAAGTAAAACAATTTTTTTAATTGATCTCAGTTATTTATTTTATGAAATCTTAATACTCTCACTTCAATAGTTCTTTTGATATTCGATGACTAATATTTGTCCTCGAAAGAGGACCAACTCTATTCAAATTCAACACAATTACTTTTGTAATTATCATAAATAAAAAAATAGTTTTATTATTATCCGTCCACATTTTACTATAACTTCCATATAAAGCTCTCATTCCGCATATAAGTCTAACGCCTGCAAAAGGATTCCTAGGAACAGAAATTTCTTTAATTTAATCTGAAACTATAAATTTTGGTTCGTTAACAACATGTGTGAGGAATTTAAAGAATATTTATTCTATTTTAACTGTATCTTCCATTGAAGGTTTTTTCCCGGAAACTGATAATTTGTTAAAATAATTTATCCAGTTCAACATCTTCAATTCATGCTAATTTTTGTAAAATGCAAGCAATGGAGGATGTTTACGATTCTCTTTGAATTTATTTTCGAAATTTTATAAAAATATTCATTACATCGGAAATTTTATAGAAAATTTTCGTTGAATTCAAAATTTATTAGAAAATTTTCATTGAATCTGAAATTTTATCGAAAATTTTCATTGAATCCGAAATTTTATATAAAATTTTCTTTGAATCCGAAATTATATAGAAAATTTTATTTGAATCCGAAATTATATAGAAAATTTTATTTGAATCCGAAATTTTATAGAAAATTTTCTTTGAATCCGAAATTTTATAGAAAATTTTCTTTGAATCCAAAATTATATAGAAAATTTTATTTGAATCCGAAATTTTATAGAAAATTTTCTTTGAATCCGAAATTATATAGAAAATTTTATTTGAATCCGAAATTTTATAGAAAATTTTCTTTGAATCCGAAATTATATAGAAAATTTTATTTGAATCCTAAATTTTACAGAAAATTTTCCTTGAATCCGAAATTTTATAAAAAATTTTTGATGAGTCCGAAATTTAACTGATTTAATGAAATTTTATAGAAAATTTTCATTTAATTCGAAATTTTATAGAAAATTTTAATTGAATCCCAAATTTTATAGAAATTTTTCGTTGAATCCGAAATTTTATAGAAAATTTTCGTTGAATCGAAATTTTATTCATTTTCAATGAATTTAAAATTTTTAGAAAATTAAAAAAAATAAAATTCAATTAATATAAATTTTATACTGAATTTTCGTGGATTAAAATTTTTCCTTCAATATAAAATTTTATAGAAAATTTTCATTGAATCCGAAATTTTATAGAAAATTTTCATTGAATCCGAAATTTATAGAAATTTTTTGTTGAATCGAAATTTTATAAAAAAATTTTCTTTGAATCCGAAATTATATAGAAAATTTTATTTGAATCCGAAATTTTATAGAAAATTTTCTTTGAATCCGAAATTATATAGAAAATTTTATTTGAATCCTAAATTTTACAGAAAATTTTCCTTGAATCCGAAATTTTATAAAAAATTTTTGATGAGTCCGAAATTTAACTGATTTAATGAAATTTTATAGAAAATTTTCATTTAAATCGAAATTTTATAGAAAATTTTAATTGAATCCCAAATTTTATAGAAATTTTTCGTTGAATCCGAAATTTTATAGAAAATTTTCGTTGAATCGAAATTTTATTCATTTTCAATGAATTTAAAATTTTTAGAAAATTAAAAAAAAATAAAATTCAATTAATATAAATTTTATACTGAATTTTCGTGGATTAAAATTTTTCCTTCAATATAAAATTTTATAGAAAATTTTCATTGAATCCGAAATTTTATAGAAAATTTTCATTGAATCCGAAGTTTATAGAAATTTTTTGTTGAATTTTATAGAAAATTTTTTGTATTAATTTTTTTTTTTTAAATTCTTAATCGAATGAATGAAAAATGAAAAATTTTATTCGATCGATTCAAATTTCTGAAAAAAACAGATTTTTTTAATTTTCGTTTTTTTTCTAATTTCCTTTGACTTGTCGAGAAAATCTACGATAACTTTGAATTAATTTTCATTAAACTCAAAATTTTATAGAAAATTTCAGTTAAATTCAAAATATTATAAAAATTTTTCGTTGAATTTCAGTTTTTCTAAAAAATATTCATTCGACTAAAATTTCCTAAAAATTTTCTATAAAATTTTCTTTAATTTCGAATTTTCTAAAAACAATTCTTTTGATTCAAATTAGAATTTTATAAAAAAATTTTCTTCAAATTCGAATTATTTTTAAAAATTTTTGTAAAATTCTAAATTATTTTTTTAATTTACTTAAAATCGTATTTTATTCACAAAATATGAAAATATAAATGTTTGTTCTCACACACACACATTCACTAAACACTTAAACTAAATTAATATGTATTTTAAAACAATTTTAAACAAAATTTACTGTTTTATAAATTTTTGTTGTTGTTTTTTTTTTGTGTTTTTTTGGGGGAAAATTTTAATTAAGAGTTTCATGCAACAACAAGTATCAAGTGTACAATAAATGTATGTGTATGTAGATGTAGATGTGTAAAGATACAAAATATTTTTATTTTTGTAACATGTATGAATATTTAAATTAATTATATATATATGTGTGTGTGTGAGTGTCTGTGTGTGTTAACTATGGAATATTTAATATTAAAAGTATTAAAATGTGTAAATTGAACACTTTACAAGTGTTGATAAACAATAATTTAATTTATTTAAATCGTATTTCATGAGATGCTATAAAATGAAAAATGACTCGTAAATAAAGTAGACAATTTGTTTTTTAAATATATTTAAGGTAAAAATTGTGGTAATAAAAGTAATAAAGAATTTTAAAGGGAAACAATTTGAGTCTGCAATACTCTCCACCACAAATGCGCTAAAAGTAAATTTGTTATGTTTCACACATACACTCACAGGCATATAATTGAAGTACATAATAAGTTTAATATTATGGCGAAATTTCATTCTAATTTGTCGATTTACAATTGAAAATTTTACGAAAGTTTTTCTCTTGAACTTAGAAATTGTATCAGATATTTTTAAATATACTGAACCGATTTTAGTGGTTTTAAATACGAAACTTCTCAGGACTATGACAAATACTCAGGTCAAACTTCATTGAACTCTTTGACTCTTGGACTGCCAGACAGACAGACAGACAGACAGACAGACAGATAGACAGACGGACATAATTAAATCGACTCAGATTTTTATTTGATACAAAATTATTTATATACATAATGGGATCTGAAATGATTCCTTCTTAGAGTTACACACGGAATTACAAAGTTAATATACCCTCTTCATCACTTGTGTTAGTGGAGGGTATTGAGGAGCTCAGTGAAATTTGGTCTGAATTTTTGTTATAGTCCTGAGAAGTTTCCTATTTAAAACAGAAAAATTGATAGACCGATATCCGAGGCAACCTCTAAAATTGTCAATTACGTATACTTCCTTATTATTCCAAAAATCATCAAAATCGGTTTAGTAGAAAAAAAGTTATAATCAAAAATATAACTAATGTAATGACTCATTAAGTGTTCCCGTATTTTATTTACAAAAAACTTTTATATTTTGTATAGGGGTGTATGTACCAAACATAACGTATTAACTTCACTCGCATTTGTAGTGGAATGTATTCAAAATTATAGTATTCGTACTTGTTAATTTAAAATTTTTATAATTTTTATTTTCTGTTTCTTTTATTTTAAGTTCTACTGTTTGCCACACATTAACAGCACCTGTGCTGAATATATGTATGTGTTTGCATGTGTGCGTATGTTTGGTAATAAATATTTTTAACAAACTTAATAAAATGTTTTGCATACAAACAATATTATCAAAAATATTAATGAAAAAACAAATTATTAATTATTTGCCTTAAGGGGCATTTTGTAAAATGCATGCAAATGCAAAAAGAACTATAATTCATTTGAAATTTAAATTTCAATTCATTTTAAATTTTATTATGATAAATCAATTTTTGCAACAATAATGTAAAATTTGATAATGATTATTCATCTTTTGATCAAAAATAACAATAAAATTGTCACTGACAGCGAAATCAATTGAATTAAATAAATCGATTAATTTTAGATCGAAATATAACGTTTACAGAGAATTTTCGATCAATAGAAAATTCCGATCAATAGCTTTTGCCTGGTGCGCTCAGTCGTAAATCTCAAAAGAAATTTTACAAATCATGGAGTCTATTAAAAGAATTCATGTATCAGGGATTTTTCCAATTCCTGCTGATCCTGTTCGTTTTGAAATTTTCCAATAATACCTTTTCATAGGAAAGTAACAAAATTTTTACTCTCTAGATGAAATAGTTCTTTAGATATTCGGCAATTAATAATTTGTATATAAAGGGTCGGCTCCTTTTTTTCTTTGCATGGTCCACTAAAACTCTTCTTTAAAAATATGATTGGTACCAAAGTTAAGAACTCTCGCCGATATAGTTCTTACGATATTCCACAATCAACATATAGTCCAATCGGAATTTTTTATAGCCTATGTTAGCTACGGGTATATTAGAATAATTTTATGAAAATTTTAGCAAAATCGGTTTGTCTATCTATCTATCTATCTATCTATCTATCTATCTATCTATCTATCTATCTATCTATCTATCTATCTATCTATGAATCTGTGTTTATTTGTTTGTTTGGGACTTATTGACAACTAAACTACTGAACCGATTTGCTGAAATTTTCACAGAATGATCCTCATATACCCGAGTGTAACTTAGGCAAACTAAATTTTGATTATTGAATACCTAAAAAAAATATTACAGCAAGAATTTTCAAATTTAGTTCCAATAACTTTTTCAAGAAACTTTTTTTTTAAACAAAATGTAGAGCGTGTAGTATCAGGAGGAGAGGTTGTCTTCATACAAAACAAATTTTGATCATCAAATATCTAACGAATCCCTTCATTGAGAATTTTCAAATTTGGTCCCAATAATTTGTTCAAGGAACTTCACGATGCAAAATGTGAGACGGATAGGATCGGGGGAAGTGGTGACCGTTATACAAGGCAAATATTGATTATCGAATATTTAAAAAACTATAACGCGAATATTTTAAAATTCGGTCCCAATAAATTTTTCGAATTACCGTTTAACTAAACAATGAAGGGCGGATAGGATCATGAAGATCAAAGAAAATATTGATTATCGATTATCTAAAGAACTATAACAGTTCTAGAATTCCACCCCAATCACTTTCTCAAGAATTTGTGGAAGGCTATCTCATACAAAGCAAATATGAATCTCAAGAACTGTAAACGCGGAAACATTCAAATTGGTTCCAACAAATTTCCCAAGGATCTTTTTTGCTGGCCAAAATGTAGGACGGATAGGACCATAGGAAGGGATACCACCGGATCTTAGCTAGTTAGTATATATAAAAAAATAAATGTGTCTCCCAAATTTTTTAGATCATCGCAAAAAATAATGAAATTTTTGAAGAAAATTTCGATCAATAAATATATTTAGAGAAAATCATCGTTCAGTTTGTAGAATTTCAGCGATTTTTTTATAAATAAGTTGTGAAATCATTAAGTGAATTAATTTAATATTTTTTATTTTTTCTTCAATTATTTCGAATTTTATAGAAAATTTTCGATAAATAGAAATTTCATTTGTACTTTTGAAAAATAAAATCGTTGAATTTTTTTTATAGAAAATGTTTTAAAAATTCGAAAAATGTAGATAATTTCGAATTTGTTAAATTCGAATTTTATGGAAATATTTATTTCAATGGTAATTTCTAATTTTTTTGTTAATTTTATAGAAAATTTTCGTGAAATTTTATAGAAAATTTTCGTGAAATTTTATAGAAAATTTTCGTTAAATTTTATAGAAAATTTTCGTTAAATTTTATAGAAAATTTTCGTTAAATTTTATAGAAAATTTTCGTTAAATTTTATAGAAAATTTTCGTTAAATTTTATAGAAAATTTTCGTTAAATTTTAATGAAAATTTTCGTTAAATTTTAATGAAAATTTTCGTTAAATTTTAATGAAAATTTTCGTTAAATTTTAATGAAAATTTTCGTTAAATTTTAATGAAAATTTTCGTTAAATTTTATAGAAAATTTTCGTTAAATTTCATAGAAAATTTTCGTTAAATTTTAAAGAAAATTTTCGTTAAATTTTAATGAAAATTTTCGTTAAATTTTAATGAAAATTTTCGTTAAAATTTATAGAAAATTTTCGTTAAATTTTATAAAAAATTTTCGTTAAATTTTAATAAATTCTGTTTTTTTTATTCTCAATTCACATAATGAATTAAAGTTGAAATACCCTTTCCATCCCAGCAAAAGGTACAAACTTAAATTAATTCAGTTTTATTGAAAAGAAAACATAACCTCAATATATGTATCCATATCAATTTCCTTTCACATATTTATTATTCACCTTCAGGATATGTCCCTGAACTATTTATTTATGAATCCAATATCCATTTTTCTAAATTCATTATTTCCAACTTTAACAGCATTTTTCTCGAGTTGACTTTATTTTCTTTACTTTCCAACAACAAAAAAGTGAACTAAAGATTATTTTTCATTTACATATTTTTTTCGAAAATGGTAAATTGCACCAACAACAACAACAACAAAATACACGAACGATAATAAATGCAAAAAGAGAAATTGAATTTTCATTTTGTTTTTTTTTTTTTTTTTCTTCAAACAAGGATGTGTGGACAAAACAGAATATAATTTTGTAAGTACAAGTGTAGAAAGAAACAAACATGATGAAAGATCGTAACCAATTCAATTGGAAAGAATATAATTTATGCACAACAACACCAACAACTACGATAAACATAACTTTGCGGAATCTTAAATACCCTCCACCACTAACATTTAACAAAAACCACTAAGCATGTTTTAATCGGTGAAGTCCGACTCTGTAATACCCTAAACCACAATTTTGGTTTTAAATAACAGTTATAAAAAATTAATAAACTTCCCTCGTATAATTAAATTTTTTGATTTATTTCTAACTGTGTAGAACATTATTTTGACACCAACATTTATGTAAAATTAATGCGTTTTAAAAATGAGTTTTTCTTGAGAGTTCTATGAGAGATAGAAGAAATTATGGACCGACCCTCGTATAATTTTGCACATAGATTATAGCTTATATTAATCTTAATTCGACCAGTTATTATTACAATACCAACGTATATGTGTTATTTACGCCCTTAAAAGTGATATTTGGAAGAGGGTTTATATGGGACCAATGAAAAGTAATGGACTAAACCTCGCATATTTCAACACATTCTGTTCAAAATTAATTGCCCCAAATTTTGTTTAACTCTCTATATATTTATGACTATTTGACCTTAAAATCCGATTCCGGTTGGAACATTTGTATGAGAGGTACCTGAAATATTGGACCGAGTATAGCCAATTTCAATAGACTTCGTCCAAAATAAATACATGTATAAAATTTCATAGTAATTGAGTCGAATTTCAAGAGTTTTATAAGCTCAAAACTTTTTTTCGGGAAGGGGTCTTATATGGGAGCTGCAGCAAAATATAAACCGATATTGATCAATTTAATAATATATTCAAGAGAGCTAGAAAATTAATTGTGTCGAATTTCAATGGAATTTTTTTTTTATTAAATAGTTTATTAAATTAAAATTTAAGACCCATATTACAGATTTTGGGGGGTATCAAAATTTTGCATATTTCTGCTTAAAACTCTTTTATATTGAACCGATTTTGATGATTTTTTTTGTACGATGATGTAGAACATACATCTGGATATTTTTTGTTAAAAAAAATTTTAAAAGTTTTTTTCCATAATTTTGAGGTTGTCTCAGAAATCGGTCTATAATATTTTTTTTTCAATGAACCAAAATAGCTGCTTTTAAATATGAAAATGTTTAGGACAATAACAGACAATGCGCCAAAGTTTCATTGAATTCGAACAAATATTCTTGGAAATGAGAATGTTTCCAACAGACAGACAGACAGACATAGCTAAATCGACTCAGATTTTAATTTGATACAAAAATATAAACTATTAACTTTATGAGATCTGAAATGATTCCTTCTTGAAGTTACAACTGGTAATAATTAACCAATTTCCTTAATTCTAAACCAGTTAAACAGGTTTTATGTACAACTTCGAACATTTGTTTTCCTACATGTATGATTGTTTTTATAGATTTGTTTAACGCAACAAACAAGATGTTGGAATAAGAATAAAGTTCGTTCATCGGCAAGGTTGTCAGATTTTTTTTTACTTTTATCGCTAAAAATTGAACTGAAAATCGCAAAAAACGACAAAATTCAATATTATTAGTTTTCACCAAAAGTTGACAAAAACAATTACTTCGGTCTAAAGTTGGATAGAGGTATGAGCTTGTTACACAAGTATTTATGAAAACGTTAGTCGATAGAAAATGAAAGCTACACTCCAATATGGTTTGATACTCTCGAATTTGCTCACTCAAGTTGATATCAAACCAAAGCTATGACGACCGGATTTTATTGAAATATTTTTATATTGAAGAGTTTTTGTCTTAAAATCTGTTCTGAGAAGGAGATTAACATAAAATTACTTAACTATTAATCCGTGAAAAGGACTTTATATGACAGAATTATGTGGATCGATACTTAAAAAATCTCAGTAAACTATTATATACTCAGGTATATAACAGTTTACTAAGCTTAAAACTCTATTCCGACAAAGCGGATTTTATTGCCAAACATCGAAGGTGAATGTCCAGACGCCAAGGTAAATCTTTGTTTATAGTAGTAAAACGATGATATTGCTTCGTTCTGAGAACATAATCACCTATAATCGATCAGACGATAGAAATGTATTTTGTATAATGAGCTGACTTATGATCAGATTTTGTTTGTTAAAAAATTTAATGCGAATAACTCAAAAACAATAGGAGATTAATAACACATAATTTTAGAGGTCTCGTCAAAGGTCATGAGATTGTAGAAAATTTTGAAATTGAATGAGAAACAAAAATTTAGTATGTAGATCCCTATAACACTGCACATACTATTCCTATGGAGTCAAAACTTATACGCTCGTCTGCCACTTTTATGTTAATTATAATGCGGCCTGCCGATCAAAATTTACAGATTTATTACCAAGAAAAAATCGTTTGTACCCCTCAGTCCAGTGGCCCAAAGATTAGTTACAATGGGAACAAACATTTTTGAAACATTAATAGAAATGGGTCAAAGATTAGTTATTAGCTAATGAGATCCAATTCTTGGACTTTATACCAATGCAGTTATTAAACGACGCTTCAAAACTGTTTAAATCGACGTGGAATGCCATGACACCACCAACCACCAACAATTTTTTTACAATATGATCACAAAAATTCTACTGAAATCGCAAAACACAATGAATTCGAAATATTAAAATTTAGTTGGGTTTTGAACAGGGAGTTCTAAAGTTAATATTGTTTTTATTTTATTAAGGAGTGAGATCAAAACAAAACACTTTGGGACACTATTTTCTATTCTTATTTAACAAGAGCACAATGTCTCTCCACTAACCTAAGCTCGGGCCAGTTTGAAGGATTTGCCATTCTTGCCACAAATACCACATTACAAATGTGACAGAATACCAAGTCAGCCCAAAAATGAGTAAACACATTATGAAATTTATGAATGGAAGCAGCCTTTTCTGTGCACAATTCTTGATGTAAATGTTGGTATTTATAGAGCCGGTTGGAAATAAATGATAGGCTTCTTTCGCCCGCCATACCAAGGACTTTTTGGAAAATTCTGACTGCTTTTGGGATTTAAACTTTTCTTCAATACTTCTCAGTTGCCAAAGATCTGTCAGATCTACCGGATGTGCTGGGAGCTCTTTTATAAAAGACTTTTTGGCTTTGGAAAATATTTAATAATTTTGGTACACACTTTTTCTGGTCACTCATTTGAACGATAAATTCTTTTATATGACACTGTATATAATGGAATAATACTTGGATTAAACGTTATAATGAAAAACAAGGTGTTTGAAGCATTATTTGATCTCACTCCTTATAAATTTCAAGTTTGTCTGTTTGTTTGGGACTTATAGGCAGCTATACTAATGGGCCGATTTTGCTGAACTTTTCAAAGAATGATCCCCATACACTCGAAAGTAACATAGACTTTTATAGGACCATGGGGAGCGGTACCCCTTATGCAAAGCAAATATTAATGATCGAATATCTAAAGAAATATAATTGCGAGAATTTTCAAATTTTGTTTCAAACTCTTCTTTAATGAACTGTTTTACTTGACAAAATATAGGACCGATAGGATCAGAGGGAAAGGTAACCTCCAAACAAAGAAAATATTGATCATCGAATATCTAAAGAACCAATTTATCGAAATTTTTCAAAATTGGTACCAATAACTTTCTCAAGTTATTACAAGACTAAATGTGGGGCGGATAGAATCAGGGGAAGAGGTAGCCCCCATACTACAAAATAACTACAAAAGCGATAATTTTCCAATTCGATTCCAATTACTCTATCAACGAACTTTTTACTAGACAAAATGAAGGACGGATAGGATAAGGAGGAGAGGTAGCCTTCATACAAAGATAATGTTGATAATCGAATATCTAAAAAACCACTACACCGAGAGTTTTCAAATTTGATCCTAATAAATTTTTCAAGTAACTGTTTTACTGGACAGAATGAAGGGCGGATAGGATCAGGGGGAGGAGTAGCCTTCATATAAAGAAAATGTTGATAACAGCAAAAGTTCTCAAATTTCGACCCCAAACACTTTTTTATAAAATATAGAACCAATAGGAGTTATAACCCCCATACAAAGAAAATAATGGTAATTTAATATCTTGACAACTAAAATTTGATTCCTAAAAGTTTCTCAGTTTTAATCTGTTTGAAAAAATAATAGATGAATAATACTTTTTTGGAAAAAAGTTTCTAAAGTTTCGAACAGCCCATTTTAAAATTCATTTACTTTATTTTTTACTTTATTTTTATAAGAAAATTTTAAAATTTTTTAATTTTAAAATTTAACAATTTTAACGTAGTTAAGGCCATTAACAGAATTTTTCCTCTGACTCATTTTCGTTGTTTTTAAATTTGTTAGCAATTATTGACAAAAGTTTATCTTGTATATTCGTTTGTGATGGTTGATCGCCAACAATAAAGGATACTAATACATTGGACTGTGGATTGTTATTACGATCAGGAGAATTGTAATAATATTCTGGAGAATTATAATTATATTCTGGTGCTTCATTTCCTAATATCGCCAAAAAGAAACTAATGCTGCTACGATTATTTTGAACCTCTTGAACCGTGTCATTAGCAGCAAATGCCATGGCACATAAAAGCAGGATATAAAAGACCAAATTCATAGTTTTTTTAACAAACTTCCAGACACAGAAAACAACTTTGATTTAAACGAAAAAATTATTCGCTTAAAGTTTTTATATTAATTTTTTTAAATCCATTAACAAAAATATTCCATTTAATTAATTTTAAAATTTCCCAATTAATTATAATAACAAATAAATTACTTAATTTATATACATATTAATATTAATTAAACCAAATTCTAATTAACATACCAAATTTAATTACAATTCATAAATAACTCCCTCTATATAAATATATAAAGCTCTTTCTTAGACCCCAAAAACCATCAGTAATCATTTTAGAAATGTTTTCTTTACACTCGTTCTTATTTATCGCTATTATCGCTGCTGTCAGTACTAATACAGTTACTGATGACTATACAAACCAAGACCGAGTCATTTCTTATCAAGATGACTCTTATTATACCACAACACAACCCGACATTATATCTGGTGATTCCTTCTCATTAGTTAGACTAAATTTCAATGTGAATGTTCAACAATTTGAAGAAAATAAGAAAAATGGTACATTATTAAATCTAAATTTTGGAATTTTTGGAGACATCGAGAGTACATCACCTAATCTACTGGAAATATTGCTGAATAAACTACATACAATTTTAAACAGGAACGATAATCGTAATGGTTCTATATCTGGTGAAATTTATGTCAGTTCTTAAATGAAAGTAAAATAAAATTTATTTGAAATGAATCAAGACAGTAACTGAGTTTATAATATCAATAATGTGAGGTATAGAAAAAAATAAGGTAATTTTTGTTAACTTGCTCTAGAGCGACGCATATTACGTTCTGAATCGCTTCAAAGTAATAACAGTCTGAAGAGGTAGATGAGGTCTAAAGATTTCAAATAACTTTTAAGCGGTCTTACAACATGTTGCCAAACGTTGTTACGTGGAAGATGAGGCCTCTTATCTGATCGAATATTCTGATCTTTAATAAGGGACTATAGTCAAACTTAAGTCTAAGCTATAATAAAAACTATATATATAGTCTAAACTATAGTCTAAACTATAGTCTGAACAATAGTTCAAACTATGGACTAAACTAAAATCTAAACTTTATTCTCAAAAATACTATATTATAAGCTATGACCAAAACTATAGTCTAAATTGTAGTAAATACAATAGTCTAAACTATATTCTAAAATATAGTATAATATACATTACAAGTTATAGTCTTCATTATATTCTAATCAAAAACACATCCAATAGTCTAATCCATAGTCCAAACTGCAGTCTAAAGTATTATCTAAATTATTATGTTAACTATAGTCAAAACTAAAGCGAAAACTATATTCTTAATTATAGTTCAATTATAGTTCAATTATAGTCAAAACTATAGTCTAATATATAGCTTAACTATAGCATAAACTATAATCTATTTACTATAACTACAGTCTAAACTTAAGTCTAACTATAGTATAAACTTTAATTAAAATTATAGTCTAAGATATGTGTCAAAACTAAATTCTAAGATATAATCTAAAACAAAGTTTAAGGAATTTGATCGGTAAAATTGTCTTAAATTTGGACCTGCTTAGAATTTAGTCTACGGTATTAACTAGAATCTTGTCAAAACACCTAACTGTAATTCGGTCTTGAATTATAGACTAAAATCTAGAATCAAAAAATAGAAAAAATCTAGTATATATACTTTACGGTAATTTAATATGCAGAATTTTCTGTAAGATAGCCTGTAGATTTGACTAAACATTTTTTGTATAGACATGATCGTCATCTAGTCTATAAGACTTGATCGTCATCTAGTCTATAAGACTTGATCGTCATCTAGTCTATAAGACTTGATCGTCATCTAGTCTATAAGACTTGATCGTCATCTAGTCTATAAGACTTGATCGTCATCTAGTCTATAAGACTTGATCGTCATCTAGTCTATAAGACTTGATCGTCATCTAGTCTATAAGACTTGATCGTCATCTAGTCTATAAGACTTGATCGTCATCTAGTCTATAAGACTTGATCGTCATCTAGTCTATAAGACTTGATCGTCATCTAGTCTATAAGACTTGATCGTCATCTAGTCTATAAGACTTGATCGTCATCTAGTCTATAAGACTTGATCGTCATCTAGTCTATAAGACTTGATCGTCATCTAGTCTATAAGACTTGATCGTCATCTAGTCTATAAGACTTGATCGTCATCTAGTCTATAAGACTTGATCGTCATCTAGTCTATAAGACTTGATCGTCATCTAGTCTATAAGACTTGATCGTCATCTAGTCTATAAGACTTGATCGTCATCTAGTCTATAAGACTTGATCGTCATCTAGTCTATAAGACTTGATCGTCATCTAGTCTATAAGACTTGATCGTCATCTAGTCTATAAGACTTGATCGTCATCTAGTCTATAAGACTTGATCGTCATCTAGTCTATAAGACTTGATCGTCATCTAGTCTATAAGACTTGATCGTCATCTAGTCTATAAGACTTGATCGTCATCTAGTCTATAAGACTTGATCGTCATCTAGTCTATAAGACTTGATCGTCATCTAGTCTATAAGACTTGATCGTCATCTAGTCTATAAGACTTGATCGTCATCTAGTCTATAAGACTTGATCGTCATCTAGTCTATAAGACTTGATCGTCATCTAGTCTATAAGACTTGATCGTCATCTAGTCTATAAGACTTGATCGTCATCTAGTCTATAAGACTTGATCGTCATCTAGTCTATAAGACTTGATCGTCATCTAGTCTATAAGACTTGATCGTCATCTAGTCTATAAGACTTGATCGTCATCTAGTCTATAAGACTTGATCGTCATCTAGTCTATAAGACTTGATCGTCATCTAGTCTATAAGACTTGATCGTCATCTAGTCTATAAGACTTGATCGTCATCTAGTCTATAAGACTTGATCGTCATCTAGTCTATAAGACTTGATCGTCATCTAGTCTATAAGACTTGATCGTCATCTAGTCTATAAGACTTGATCGTCATCTAGTCTATAAGACTTGATCGTCATCTAGTCTATAGACTTGATCGTCATCTAGTCTATAAGACTTGATCGTCATCTAGTCTATAAGACTTGATCGTCATTAACTGATCGTCATCTAGTCTATAAGACTTGATCGTCATCTAATCTATAGACTTGATCGTCATCTAATCTATAGACTTGATCTTCATCTAGTCTATAGACTTGATCGTAACCTTGTCTAGACTTGACAGTAATTTGGACAGTTATCCCGACAGAAATTGCATTCAGAAATCTTTTGCTCATATAAATTAAAATTTATTACATAAATACTTATTTTTTTAAATAATACAGTTACTATGGATTAGGTACATATTTCTAGAAAATTCTATAAAATCGGGGACCAAGCCTATTCATATTTAGCTTCAATTTCCTTTCATTCCAATGGTATATTATTATCTTCAGGAACATCTTCAACTGTATCAAATATCGTTCTTCTTCCAATAGCATAAGGTGGTTTATCATTTGTCTTCACATAAAATGTTCCCATCTTAGGCGTTGAGGGTTCTCCACCCATTTTAAATAATTCATCTGTCTCCGATATAACCCAAATATTTTCCGATTGTCGTTCACAACGTGAACCCCAAAAACCTTTTTTACTTGTTATAGATTCGGCGAAATAGTTATGAGCTCTTGAATGAGAGCAACCATAAAAATAGCATTTCTTTTGGTCTCTACCAAAATTGGGATAAAATGTTGCATGACCAACAGGTTCTTGAAAACCTAGACTACTACTGGTTTGTATGGATTCCACATATTCAGCATCGGAGGCATCTAAACGTAATTCTTTGCTGCGATTACGAAACTTAGGTCCAGCTGGATCTAAAGCAAAAATTGTATTAAAACGAAAAGGTTGCACTTGACGACCAGCACTGCCCGCAATCTGAGCACCCAAAGAATGGCCAATAAGATAAACATCACCAAAATATAGATGAGCTTTCAAGTGTAAGAAACGCACAAATTCTGCCAGAAGAAATCCCAAATCTTCAATTAAATCCACAACACCAAAATAATTGACATTTGAGGATATAACACTCCAATCTACGACAATGACATTATAGTCTATAGTAGAATTTCTGTCAATGTTATCATCATCCACACTATTGTCATTGTTATTGTTGTTGTTTTCATCAAATAAAATATTTTCTTGGCGCTGTAACTCTTCGGGCATTGCTGTTGGCGATGGTATGGTGTCATTGTTAACAATTTCAGTTTCAGTTTTATTTTTATTCCAGATTTTTGTAAGATTCATGTAAGCATTTTTAACAGCACGATTAAATGTTCCCTTACTTTGACTCATCCAACCGTGTATGATGATTCTGCAACAAAAATAAAAACAATGAGAAAGAGTATGAGAAAACAAACAAAAACAGACTGTTTAATTTAGATTTGTAAATACTTAATATCAAGAGAATTATTTTTTTTTATAATTTTGTTGTAATTGTTCTCTTATTTTGTCAACAATGAGACGGAAGTACTCATAATATTGTTATGACACTTTTAAAAATTAATTATTTGTATGACACTATAACAATTAATCTTACTGTTATAAATTTAAAAAACATTTAAAGGAAATAAATCGTTTTCAGAGATAATTTTAATTATTATCAAATAGAAAATAGAAATTGGTATTGAAAATTTGTCCATTGAAAAGTTAATACACTTGAGTGTGATCTAATCAATAGACTGGATTGTGATCTAATCTATAGACTAGATTGTGATCTATAGTCTATAGACTAGATTGTGATCTATAGTCTATAGACTAGATTGTGATCTATAGTCTATAAACTAGATTGTGATCTATAGTCTATAGACTAGATTGTGATCTATAGTCTATAGACTAGATTGTGATCTATAGTCTATAGACTAGATTGTGATCTATAGTCTATAGACTAGATTGTGATCTATAGTCTATAGACTAGATTGTGATCTATAGTCTATAGACTAGATTGTGATCTATAGTCTATAGACTAGATTGTGATCTATAGTCTATAGACTAGATTGTGATCTATAGTCTATAGACTAGATTGTGATCTATAGTCTATAGACTAGATTGTGATCTATAGTCTATAGACTAGATTGTGATCTATAGTCTATAGACTAGATTGTGATCTATAGTCTATAGACTAGATTGTGATCTATAGTCTATAGACAAGATTGTGATCTATAGTCTATAGACTAGATTGTGATCTATAGCCTATAGACTAGATTATGATCTAGTCTATAGATCTGACTCTGAACTCTCTGTAGACTTGACTAGGATCTAATCTATAGATTTGACTCTGATATAATCTATAAACTTCACTCTGTATTAGTTTTCAAATTCAGTAGCTTGACCATTCCCAATATTTTATCTTTATCATTTTATTGTTACTTTAATTTTAGTTCGAAAATTGATAACCGATTTCGTTTTTATAGGTTTGGCCTTTAAGAAAATGACAATATTATTTCACAACAAACTTTAATTCAATATTTTGAAGGTAAATTTTTTTATTTAAAAATCCTTATCAATATTTTTCATATATTTAAACAAATTCTTATCTATAAAATCAATTATTTCACTTTTCAAGTACTTAAAATATATTTAGTTCCTAATAGTAAGTCAATCAAAGTATGACTAAGTTCATGGAAATGAAGATTTTTATTTGCACTGTATGAATATTAATATGATAATTAATTAAATCAATAAATAAAAATCTAATAATCTAATTAAATAAATATATAATTTACTCATCAATAGAAATCGATTTAAATTTATAGAACTTAATCTAGTTAATATAAAGTCTTATCTATAAATAGTCTTTAATCTAATTCATAAGATATGCTTTAGTCTTGACCGTAGATTAATCTATAAAACTGATCAAAAACTAGACTGTTGTCTTAGGCATAACATAGTCCAAATATTAGTTCATAGTTTTGTCTGTAATCGAACATATAATCTTGACTATAATATAGCCTAAATAAAAATACTGTACTCATCGATTTAAATTTAATATAATTTATAAATAGTCATGACTATGAACTGGTCTATAATCTTATTCATGAACTGGTCAGTAGTATTCATCATAAACTAAGTAGTTGATACTTTTGACGGAAATCTAGTCAATAGTTTTAATGGAAAGTTAGTCTATGGTCTTACCTATAAACTGGGCTATTATTTTGGGTATAAAGTAGTCTACATTTTTGGGCTATCAAAAATTGTATAGTTTTTTTTATAATATAATTAATAATAATTTTTAATTAATTTTTAATTTTTAATTAACTATAGTCTAGACTGGAATGCAATTTGTTATAAAGTGTTAATAATAAACTTGTTTATAGTCTCAACCGTAGTTTAGACTAGAGCCTAACTATAATCTAATTTATGGACTAGGTTATAATCTAATTAATAGACTTGAATTCAGTCGAGTATATAAACATGTTCTAATTAAGTCTTAGGTGTATTTATAAGCATTTTTCTCTTTGTTCTAGGTGGCATTGTAATCTATTTTTAGACTATATTATTAATTGTAGTCTAACCTAATGTTTTAGCTATAAAATATAGTGCACTTAATTAATTAGAATTTATTTTATAGATTTGACAAAAATTTAAATTAGCGCGCATTCAAAAAATGGACATATTATGTATAATTTAGTTCAAATTAATATCCCATAATCTAGACCATACTCAAGTCTATAATCTGGACTATATTTTAGTCTATGCACTTCAAATCTATAATCTAGTCTAAAAAGTAAACTCCATTCAAGTTTATATTCTAGACCATATTTCAGTCTATAATGTAGACGATATTCTAATATATAATTTAGAGTATATTCTTGCCTTTAATCTAGACTATATTTAAGTCTCGACTATTTAAAAGTCTTTAAACTTTTAATCTATAATCTCGACTATTTTAATCCATTATCAATATTCTGGTCTAAAATAAAAACTATATTCTGATTTAAATTTTTAAATACATTTTATTCAATAACCTATAATTTATACTACCTTCTTGTTTATAATTTAGCCTACGATATAGTCTATATATTAGACTATACTTTAGCCAATAATCAAGGCTGAATTCCAATTTATCATATAAATTTTATTATAGTTTATAATATTTATTCTAAATTCCAGACTATATTTTGTCTATAGTTTAGAAGATTTTATAATTTATAGTCTTAAATATGTTAGTCTACAAATAAACTTACATTTATCTCTATAGTCTAAACTATATTTTAGTCTATATTCTTGTCTATAGTCTAGACTATATTGTAGTTTAAAGTCTTGATTATATTTAAGTTTATAGAATTGCTACATATTTTAGTCTATATTTTAAATTATATTTTATATAATATAGTTTGTAGTATATTTTACATTGAAAATCTTAGATTATATTGTCTATAATATTTTCTATAGTCTATAATCTTATTATAGTCATGTTTTAATTATAATAAATATCAATTAAATAATTAAACATTTCAATAAAAATGATAAGCTTTTCGAATACCTTTGATTTTATAAATATTTTTGCTGATTAATTTTATTTACGGAAGTTTATGCTTAAAAATATGACTCAGAAATCAATATTTCGTTTAATGCTATTAATTCCATACTTCCGAATTCTCAAACTGATTAAGGAGTTATAAACTATAAAATTACTTGCATATTATTTCACTTTCTGACTCACTCTTACACCAGAACTTACCTAGTGGGATGATCAGCATTAAAACCAGATAATAAAAGACTCTCTTCATCATCGGTACGTATCTCGCGACCGCATTCAGGAAAATCTCGTTTATATAAAAAGAATTGCATTTTAACACGATCAGCACTTGTGAAGGGTATCCAATGTTTAAAGAATTTCTTTAAGAATGACATGTCAAAATGACGTTTAAAGAATCCCGGCTTTTCAGATTTAAGTGTATGAACGCAAATATCATCAATGCCATTTTTCTGTAGAGATTCCGAGGGAGCTGATGTTACAAAAGAAACTAAAGAAGAGAGGAAAATGTAAATAAAAACAAATAAGAATATTCGGCAATGCTGAGTCTTCAATATCATCCAACACAAATACGTGTGAAGTAAATACGTTATGTTTCGTACAAATATGTAAAATATATAAAATTTGTCGACTTAAAATTTAAAATTTTGCGAAAGTTCTTTGCTTGAATTTAGAAGTTTTTGGGGAATGTGAGCGTGCCCATAACTGACAGACAGAGAGAGACGCAGACGAACATACTAAATCGTCTCAGATAATAATATATACTACGGAGTCTGAGATGATTTCTTGTTAGCGTTGCAAAAGAAATGACAAAGTTAAAATACCCTCTTCATCACTTGTGGTGGTAGAGGGCATAAAACAAATTAGTTATTATTATTGTTAACACATGATTAACTTATTAATAAATATTTTGAATTAGTTTAATTAAAATGCTTAAAGTTTATTTACCCTGAATAAATATTATTTCCGAAAGTAGAAAAATGAAAGTTAATTTTAATAAATTTTGTTTAAACACATTTGAAAACATTTTTTGTTTATTTAATTAAATTTTTGTTGGCAAAAAATATTATTTTAATTAATATGATTAAGTAATTTGTAAATCACACTATTTTAATTAATTTAATTAATTTTTTATTTATTTATTTTATTTATTTTAAAAGGTAATTTTTTCCATTTCATTTTTCTAAATAAAAACAATGACCAATTTAACGCGCCAGCTGATCTTTTTTGTTGATTTTAAAAACGAACTGTTTTTTCTTAATTATTTAACTTTAACGACATAAAAAGATGACCCGATCAATGGCGAGTTTATGAAACAACTGAAATGTTTATTTTGATATTGTTTTGTTTTTTTAAATTCAAACACTGAAAAACATATAGAAAAATACTCACAATGAAAATGATCAACAAACAATAATAAAAAGAAAAGATCAACAACAACAACAACCACACAACCAGTATCTGTTTTATACTCTTTTTTCCACTCTCATTAATTGCGGTATTAATACATTTTAATACATCATCATCAGCATTACACATATGTGGATGCTTTAAGTATTGATCTTGTCTAAAGATATAAAGATACTTTACTCTCTTCATTAGGTTTATATATCTCAGCATGTCATAATTAGCGTTGTCTGTTACTCGAAAAAAAGAGTGGATTTAACAAAGACTAGAGTGTTAAATAGAGTTTAAAGCGGAGAGTATTATTTGCACAATTGTTATGTGTAACTATTTTTCTATATTCGTATCTTTTTTTTTTAGAAATCTTGTAGATACTTTTATTGCAATGACAGTGACCTCTGTAAATTTTTAAAGGAAGTAAGATTGTGAAAATTTCGAAAACTGAAAAATGAAACAGAATTTTGTAAATAATTGATTAAAATTCACTCTTCTACATCAAGTTCATTAAAAAGACTATAAAGTAGTCTAAAATATAGACTATAAAATAGTCTAAAATGTAGACTATAAACTAAAATAGAAATTATACTAGAAATATTAAAATCTAGTCTATAATATACACTCTAATCTAGTCAATAGTAAAGACTTTAATATAGACTAACATAATCTATTATCTAGTGTAAAAAATATGCTACAATATAGTCTATAAAAAATACTATAATCTAGTCTATAATATAGTCAATAATACATATCATAAATCTGTATACAATTAAGTATGTTAATTTGTCACTAAAATATATTAAAATATACATTTTACTATAATATAGATCATATAGATTAAAACTAGTTCATAATATAGATTCCAACTAATCTAAAGTATAGAATATTAACTATATAGAATGTAACTTGTATTATATAGACTTTAAACTATTCTATAATATGGACTATAAACTAGTCTATTATATGGACTGTAAACAGATTTATAGAATATAGACTTTAAATAAGTCTTTAATAAAGACTATAAACAAGTCTATAATATAGACTATAAAGTATATTATAATATAATATATATTATAATCTAGTCTGTAAAACTATATATATTATAAGTCTATAAATCTATATATAACAGATTCTTGTTTTTGTATCACTCAAGAACTTGTTAACCATAGTGACAGGATGCCAAGTCAGGCTAAAAAAAAGTGAACATATAGTAAAATCTTATGAATGGAAGTAGTCATTTGCCATTTTCATTGTGGATATTTTTGCAGCAACTGCATATTACTTGCATTCCAAGAATTTTTGGGAAATTTTGAGTGCTTTTGGATTTTTAACTTTTTTCAACATTCTCTCGAGCGTCTGCAACATACAATTTTTGACCAGGAAGTTGCGAAAAATCTGCCAGAACATAAATTTCATCATCAAAAACTTGATTTCAATTTCCGTGTTATATTTTAGTCTTCTAAAATTTTAGCAGCAAGTACTTGTATCTTTTAAAACAGACATTAGCTTTAACTTTTCGTACCAAATAGTTCGAATGCTGAGCTTCCCACCGAATGTTTGCGAGCTCTTTTGAAAATACTTTTCATTTCCTTCTACCTGAATCAAGTTTTCTATTAGCGGAAAAGTTCTCCCGGTACTATTAAATAACATTGAAAACATTTCGACAGTAAACCTTTCTTTAGATATTCGATAATTAATATTTGCTTTGTATGGAAGTACCTTTAACCTTGATCCCACCCGTCCTATATTTTAAACAGAAAACAAATTATTAAGAAAGTGATTGGGGTCAAATTTTAGAACTATTGCTGTTATAGTTCTTTAGATATTCGATAATCAATATTTTCTTGGTATGGAGGCTACCTCTCTTCCTAATCCTATCCGTCCTTCATTTTGTCTAGTAAACAGTTCCTTGATAAAGTCGTTGGGGCCAAATCCGTTTCACATTTTGCCTCGTAAAAGAATAAGAAAAAATTAATGTTACCAAATTTGAAAATTCTCTCTCTTATGATTCTTTCGATATTCAATTATCAAAATTTGCTTTGTATGAGGGCTACCTCTCCCCCTGATCCTATCCACCACACACACTTTGTCTTGTAAAATCCTTCCTAGAAAAAGTAATTAGGACTAGGTTTGAAAATTTTCGATGAAGTGGTTCTTTAGATATTCGATAATCAATATTTTCTTTGTATGGGGGTAACCACTCCCCCTGCTCCTACCCGTCTTACATTTTGTCCAGTAAAACAGTTCCTTGAAGAAGTGATTGAAATCAAATTTGAACTTTCCTGCTGATGTATTTCTTTAGATATTTGGTAATCAATATTTGCTTTATATGGGGTGTACTTCTCCCCTTGGTCCTATCGAAATTTTCTATAACCTACGTTACTCTGGAGTATATGAGGATAATTCTATGAAGAATCTTTAAGTCCCAAACAAATAAACAAACGGACAAACAAACACAGATTCATGTATATACATATATAGATAAACTATTCTATATTACAGACTATATACTAGTCTATAAAACGACTATTAACTAGTGTATTATATAGTCCATAATCTAGGCTATGAATATAGAATACTTTATTCTATAATATAGTCTATATACTAGCTTCTATATATAGACTAGAAGCTATTATATAATGTAGACTATAAACTGATCTATAAAATATTAATAGATATTATATAGTATTCGATATAGACAATAAACTAATACACAATGTAGATTATAAACGATTTCATAATATAGACTATAAATTATTCCATAATATAGACTATCAACAAGTCTATAATATAAACTAAATTTAAGTTTATGAGACTTAAAATTCATTTAACCATTTTAATTAATTCCTATTTAAATAACCACAATTTTCAAGTATTTGTATTACCACATCTAAGTAGTTAACTATTTGCCGGGAACACTTTAAGCCATTCATTATGTGCAATTGCACTTGAACAAAAGTTTTGCTGTTAATTTTGTCACTAATTGATTTGCTGCAAAAGGATTTTTTCTCATTAGCATTTTTTAAGCGGAATCTCAAGAAAATTTCATTCTTTTTTAGTGAAAAATAAATTTCCAAAGAAAAATTCACTGATGTTATCGAATTGTTTTTAGTAAACAAAACATATGAATGAATATAAACAATACAAGTGGGTAAATTGTTAATTAATTGCAAAATTATGGGGTTTAAAAATATGAAAAATTATTTGATTACCAACATTTTAATTATTTAAACGTTAGTCCTCGCAAATTTAGAAGCGTTTGTATATAAAACTATTATTTGAAAATTTATGAATATATATTTCAGAGGAAAATCTTTCATTACACCCTACATTAGGTTTTAATATCTCAAATCAAAATGAAGAAGTAACAATTTCAACCTCCAAGTTAAAGCATAATCATTGACTCATAAAAGTTTTAAACATGGAATTATAGTTTTTAAATTTTGATCGATTTTTAGTTCTCCTATATACCAAAGTTTAAGTAGATCGGTTCAAATTTCATAAGAACGATGCTCAAAGTAATATAACTCCTATCTAAATTCATAAATAAATTCATTCATTCAATAATTTTATTTTGTAGTTACGACTTACGATTTCTTTATAAAAATCATAAATATCACAACAGTGTAGGATATAACGTAGTCGATATTGATTCTTATTTGTTTATGTTTATTATTGTTTATCTTTTTTTTGCAAGTGATTTCTTTTCCAAGTACCGTTTTAATGAAGTATTTTCTTATTAACACACGTTCTTTTAATTAGTATTTTTCATATTTTTGCTGATTAATAAAAATTTTAATGAATTTTACATAAGTCACGTGTTTAAAGCAGAAACATAATGTTTTAAATAGAATTTGCAGTCGCAAGAGATTTATTATAATCAGATAATGAAATTTTATAAAATACTAACTTGTACCCGTAGCGCTTTGCTGTATATGAAATAATAGACCGATCATAACCAATTTCAGTAGGCATCGTCCTTGGGCCAAAAAATTGTATGTGCCAAATTTCATTAAGACGTCTTCAGAATTGCGAGCGAATAAACTTTACATGGACAGCTGGCCTGAAGGATTGTCGAATATGCTTAAATCGACTCTGGAAGTGGTTCTGAGTCAAACGGTAGGTGGTAGCTCCACCACTTATGGTGGTGTAGGGAATTAAAAAGTTGGAATATTAAGTTTTTCATATCGTACATGGCTCCAGAAAAAATCACTTAAGACCTTGAAAGTATTTATGTGGATTTATGTATGTCTATTAGAAGAGTTCTCATGACTAGAAAAATTTTACAAAATCAATAAAATTTGTCCAGATGATTTATTATTGCTCTAAGCAGCTTCCTACATAAAATTAGCACTATCGATCCAATAACAAAATAATTATATACCGATATCTGAGACAACATAAAAATTCAAAATAACAACTTTTTTAGTTTCTTCCATGAAAAATTATTTGATTTAAACAAAGCCAATATAAAGCTATATGACCGAAATGATCAAAATCGGTTCATTAGAATAAACATTATAAATGAAAATAGATGGATATATCGCATATATTTATTTAAAACAAGAATAAATAAAAGAAGTAGAAGGTTATAATAGATTAAGCCCAACTATGTATGTTGGTTATAAATTTCGCTGGAGGGTTATATGGAAACTAGAATAAATGATGGACCAACCCTTGAATAATTTTGCATTTCGATTTTTTTTTTTTGTCAATTTGATCAATTGTTATTAAAATATCATGAGATTTTTGCCTAATTTTTTGGTAAATTTAAATGCTTTATATTTATGTCCTTTATAACCTGAAAACCACATAACGAGGAAAATTTTAACTAATTTTATGACTCATTAAGTGTTCCTAAGTTATATTTAAGAAAAAATTGATATATTGTATACGTCTATGAGTGTGTATGTACGAAACCAACGTTTTTACTAACACGAATTTGTGAAGGAGAGTATTGAAGATTCAGTATAGCTGAACATAACATTTTTACTTGTTCTTTATGCAAACATTTAAAGGCCGATTGATTTTTTAAATAATTTATTTTTGTAGCTTCATATCTTTCGAAGAAAGTGGGTTAAGAGTATAATATGGGTATCAAATGATAGCTTGAGGTATTGTTTATAAGTATAAGTAACATTATATCGATGTATTTCTGAGATATCGAAACTTTTATGAAAAGACCATAATAAAAAATCATAGAAATGGCTCTTATTTCTCAATAGGTTATTCATATAATATTCTTCTACATTATGAAAGAGACCTTTTAAAAGCCTTCCAAACGATAACCATATTGTTACCAAATATTAACTATGAAATATTCTGGTCCTTATATCTGGAAAACTACAGAAGAGCAAGTGAATATGTTTATTTTATTTATATATATTTTTTATTGTTAAAATTAAAATAAAAACAAGTAAGAATGTTATATTCGGCTATGCCGAATTTCCAATATCTTCCACCACAAATGCAAGTAAGTAATACGTTATGTTTCGTATATATTCAGTCACAAACGTACAAACATATTTTATACATAATATAAAAGTATTTCTTAAGTACAACATGGAACACTTAATGAGTCTGAATATGTTTACTAGTTTTATAAGGTCAAAACTCTTTTTCGGGAATGGCCCTGTTATGGCTACACCGATACTGATATTGTTCTTATTAATAATAAAAAATTAAAGATAATTAGGAATATCATTGTGTAGAATTGGTATTTATTGAAGTGTTTTATAAGCTTAAAATGAGTTACAAGAAAGGGGCGTTATATAGGAGCTATATTTAAATATTGACCGACATTAATAAAATTTATAACATATATTTTGCATATTTCAGAATATAACACGTTTTCTATTAGTCCGGTTTTTGATGATTTTTTTTTGAAATCTGATAGCTCTAAGCCAAAGAGCTAGGATATACAAGCTAGGATATATACAACCTTTTTATAGGAAGGAGGGGTCCTTGAAGCCTTTATCAAAATTTAAAGTTCTTTTTTTTTGTGTTCACCAGTAGAATTCCAATTAAAAACGAGTACATTTGGAACCTCGAACAACGGTAAATACCAATATGCGACGTCTTAACATTAACAAATGCGAGACGCACAACTCTCGAAGGTAAGGGTATATAGTATGGACGCCTTTAAGAGATAAAAACGATGACGCGATAGGTGTTCACTCACCAGAGCTGCTTTACTACTGAGGCAAATTTCATCGAATTCGGACAATAATTCTAGGCGAGAGATTGTTTCCCAACAGACAGGCGATCGGATGGTCATATCTTAATTGACTCAGATTAATACATTATGGGTATACACATATGTTCCTTATCCGAGATTATTCCTTCTTAACATTACAACAGGTTAATACACCCTCATCACCACTTGTGGTGATTGTGGTTATAACGATATGTGATATGTAAAATTGAATTTAAACATTTTTCTTCTCAATATAATTTAACTTATCAAGATACAACCCTGTTTTCAAATGATAGACACTGAACATACCCCTATGAAAAGTACGTGGCAAACTGTCAAATCATATGTGAAAAAAACTTAATACGAATGAGAATACAAAGAGAAAAATCAAAAAGTCTAAAGAATTGTATGCAAAACTAGGCTGCTCTGACGTGGAAGTGTAATTTTTTTGTACATTTAAGTGAAAGAAAATTAGATTTTCTCAAAAATATTAAAAGATATTTTTAATAAAAAAGGAAATTTTCCTGGGGCGTCAAGTGTTAGTGTACGAAAAAATATATTGAAAGAAAAGGAAGCCAACAAATTTGTTAGAAAATAAATTTTACGGCCCCTGCAAGTGGTGTTTACGTGTTAATATAAAAGAAAAAAATCTTGTAGAAGTACGGGACAAAAGTGCAAAAACCGATTTTTCCTGTTTAGTGTAAACGAGAAGAAAAAATTATTAGTTTTACAGATAATTAAAGGAAAATTTCAAAAAATTAGAGAAAAATCTTATATGTTTAATTGAAAAAATATTGTGAAATTTAAAACAAGATAAAGAGGAAAAGATGATGAATCCCAATGCTTATGGTCCACCGCCAACAATGCAGCCAATGCAACAACAGCAGCAGCAACAACAACAATCAATGTTACCACCCATGAGTGGACAGCAATATGCTCCACCTGGTTGGCCACAACAACCAGGCATGCAAGCTCCACCACCGGCTACTTCCATGCCCGGTGGTATGCCGCCACCACCACCTTCAACACAACAAGCTGCTCCTCCAACACAATCAAATATTATGAATGGAAATTATCAGCAGCAGGTTAGTTGTTAAAAAGCAGACACATGAAGATGTCAATTTATGAAATCATTGCATTTACTTATTCCATGCCTTTTATTCTGGTATTCTTTTTATTCATTTTTCATCATAGATAATTATTTGTATGTTTTTTTGTTATGTTTTCTTATTTGATTATTTTATTAAATCTTTTATTTCCAATTAAGAGAAATTCTCTTCTATTTCTTTTACTCTCTTTCAAAATTGATCATGTCAAGTAATTTTATTTGTTTTTTTTTTCTTACGAAAGAGGAAAGCAAAAGCAAAATAATAAAATATATAACATAAGCGTAGTAACAAATAATATGATTTGGGGTCATTGGGTATTTGTGGGCCAATAGGAAGATTATTTAATAACCATGAAGTTTTTCTTATATTTTACTTTAATTCAAGATTCTGAAAGGGTTATGGATTTTATTTCTTTAAATTGATAAGGGAAACTGCAATGTTGTTATCAGTTCCAAATACATTTTGGAAGTCTATGTAATTTTTATTTTAAAAACTCTTGTTAGATTTCTTATCGCTTAAATTATATTTGAGTTTTTTTAAATAATTACTCATTGGTTATACCAAATTATCTATGTTTTAGTTGTCGCAATCAATGGGCGCCATGACTATGAATCCCATGAAACAGCCACCTACATCCCAACAACAACTTCTATCAGGAGCTCCAACTTCTGCTTTCAATAATGCTAACGTTGGTATGTCACCACAAATGCCTGGTCAACAAACATCCCTCACAAATGGTCCACCCCCAGCACAACAACCAGGAGCAGCGCCACCATCTGGTGCTAATCTGAATAATAATTTTAATCCTTATCCTAATGGCACTGCCAGCAGACCACCCACAGCTGGTACCCCGGGAATGCCAGCACCATCTACAACTTCTATGTCTGCTCCTAATCCACCACAACCTTCTCAAACTCCTAAATCAATGGCTGGTGGTAATTTGCCGCCAGCACAAAATATTCCTGGTGCTGGTAATCAGATGACAGTGAATAGTGCCAGTTTACCGGGTATGCCTCATATGCCTCCAGCTCCCCAAAAAACAGCTGTAAGTTGGAAATTTTAAATTAAATGTTTACGTCAAAATCATTAAATTAAAAAATTACAGCAAAACACTCCCTTAATGCCACCTTTACCGGGACAAGCACCTCAACAACAACAACCTGGCTATCCTGGTGCGCAACCTCCTACATCCCAATTTCAACAAAGCCAACAAATGCCAGGTAGGCCTGGTCAAGGTATGATGCCACCAACTGTGGGTGGTCAACAACCTCCTGCTCCCATGCAACAACCTGGTATGCCACCTATGCCTGGTCAGCAACAACAACCGGGATTTCCTCCTATGCCTGGCCAGCAACAACGAGGTATGCCCCCTATGCCCGGCCAGCAACAACCAGGAATGCCCCCTATGCCCGGACAGCAACAACCAGGAATGCCTCCTATGCCCGGACAGCAGCCGCCAGGAATGCCTCCTATGCCCGGACAGCAACAACAGCCAGGAATGCCTGCTATGCAACAGCCTGGTATGCCACCTATGCCTGGTTATCCACCACAACCAACTCAACAAAATATGCCCGGTTATCCCCCACAACCCGGTCAACCCCCTATGCCTGGAGGTTATCCATCACAAATGATGCGTCCACAATCAGGCCAACCTATGCCAGGAAGACCGGGTTATAATGTAAGTATTTAAGATGTCTGTTTTATTAAAATACAAACTATTTATACGAATTTCAAATTTACAGCAAGCTCCCGGTGGTATGTATCAACAGCCTCCATACGAACAACAACAAAAACGTTTGGATCCAGATCAAATGCCCAACCCCATACAAGTTATGATTGAAAATCAACGTAATGCTGGTGGAGCATTTGTAACCAATCAAGCTGGTCTTTTGCCACCTTTAGTAACCACTAAATATATAGTACAAGATCAAGGCAATTCTTCGCCAAGATTCTTAAGGTAATATATCCGATTAATCCATTTAAAACAGATTACAAAATCCATATTTTTATTTACTATTAGATCTTCATTGTACTGTGTACCAGCTACAAATGATTTATTAAAAACTACCGCTCTTCCTTTCTCTTTGATCGTATCACCTTATGCACGCATTGCTGAAGGTGAATACGAACCTCCAATTGTTGATTTTGGGGCATTAGGACCAATACGTTGTAATCGTTGCAAAGCTTATATGTCTCCCAATATGCAATTTATTGATGCGGGCCGTAGATTCCAGTGTTTAATGTGCAAGGTATCAACGGAAGGTAAATAAAAAAAAGAATTTATAGGATTTTACAAATCTTAATATTACCTTTTTTTCTAGTACCCACTGAATACTTCCAACATTTGGATCATACTGGCCAAAGAGTAGATAAATATGAACGTCCTGAATTGGTATTGGGCACTTATGAATTTTTGGCCACTAAGGATTATTGTCGTGTATGTTATTGTTTAAATTCTGTTGAAATCAAATTATATTTTATGTTTCCATTTGTTGTGTTACAGAATAATACTCCTCCCGAGATACCAGCATTTATTTTTGTCATCGATGTTTCTTACAATACCATTAAATCTGGTTTAGTTCATTTGTTATGTTCTCAAGTGAAAGAAATTTTGAAGAATCTACCCGTTGACCAAGGTCAGGATAAATCTAAAATGCGTGTAGGATTCATTACCTATAATAGCACAGTACATTTCTATAACATAAAGAGCAGTTTGGCCCAACCACAAATGATGGTGGTGGGAGATGTACAAGTAAGTTTTATGATTTTACATATTCTTATGAAAAATACTTAACAACTTTAATTATCAGGATATGTTTATGCCCTTACTCGATGGTTTTCTTTGTAATCCTGAAGAATCTGAAGTTGTTATTGATGCCCTTATGGAACAAATACCCAAGATGTTTGTTGATACCAAGGAAACTGAAACCATACTCTATCCAGCCATACAAGCAGGTCTGGAAGCTCTTAAAGCTTCCAATTGTTCTGGTAAATTATTAGTTTTCAATTCATCTCTACCGATCGCCGAGGCTCCTGGTAAATTGAAAAATCGTGATGATCGCAAATTATTGGGAACCGATAAGGAGAAAACTGTTTTGGTGCCACAATGTCAAGCATATAATACATTGGGTCAGGAATGTGTACAAAATGGTTGCTCAGTTGATTTGTTCTTATTTAATAATTCTTATATTGATATTGCCACCATTGGTCAGGTGGCAAGACTGTCAGGCGGTGAAGTTTATAAGTACACCTACTTCCAGGTGGGTTTAAAAATGAACTTTTTCATTTCATTTAAAATGAACTCGTTTGGTTTTCTTTTTAGGCTGACATTGATGGTAAACGTTTGATTGCCGATATTATTAAAAATATTTCGCGCCCTATTGCATTCGATGCTGTAATGCGTGTCCGTACTTCGGCTGGTGTTAGAGCTACCGATTTCTATGGTCACTTCTTTATGACCAATACAACAGATGTTGAATTGGGCAGTGTTGGTAAGTTCGTTAAATTTAATTTTAAAATAAAATATTTCGAAAATTTTTTTCAAAAAAAAACATTTTTTCCAGAACTGTAAAATGTTTATTCGAACATTTTATTAAAATAATTATTTGAAATTTTTTTTAACATGTTTTATTCGAATATTTTGTCATAAATTGTTTGTTCGAAAAGTTTCTCTAAATTTGCATTCGAAAAATTCAATGCCAACTTTTATAAAATCTAAAAAACTTTTCGTTCGATAATATCAATAAACATTTTCAAAAAATGTTAATTTTTTTACATTCTTGCCTCCAGATTGCGACAAATCGGTTGCTATTGAAATTAAACATGATGATAAATTACCACCCGAAGAAAATGTCTACATACAAATCGCTCTACTCTTCACCTCTTGCAGCGGTCAACGTCGTTTACGTATTTTGAATTTAGCCCTCAAGGCGACCACTACTATTGCTGAAGTTTTCAAGAGTTGTGATTTAGATGCCATAATGTTGTTCTTTGCCAAACAATCATGCTTTAAACTTATGGAACTTACACCCAAGGCCGTCAAAGATACACTCATTCATCGTTCGGCACAAATATTGGCATGTTATCGTAAACACTGTACTACACCCTCATCGGCTGGCCAACTTATATTACCCGAATGTCTTAAGCTGTTACCACTTTATATATCATGTCTCCTTAAGAATGATGCTATTTCTGGTGGTTCGGATATGACATTAGATGATCGTTCTTATGTTATACAATTTATATTGTCTATGGACTTGAATATTTTTGTCTCGTATTTGTATCCCAGATTTCTGCCCATACACAATGTTGATCCTGACGATACAGAATTACCAATGTCTATACGTTGTACTCATGATAAAATGTCCGAAGATGGCGCTTATATATTGGAGAACGGTGTACACTTTTTCATTTGGTTGGGACAATCTTTGCCTCAATCATTCATACAACCCTTGTTTGGTGTACAATGTACTCAACAGGTTAATGCTGAACGTTTTGCTATCACTGGTGATACACCTTTGGCTCAAAGGATACGTGGTATTATTGAAAAGGTTATGACTGATCGTACTCGTAATATGAGAGTAAGTAATGAGAGGTTTTTTGTTGTTTAATATTAAGTTTTAAGTTTGATTCGCCCGATTTTATTGTAAACTAGAATTGGCCTAGTGCTGAGTTAAACTAACTACTTGAACTAAACTAGAACAGAACCTGGACTGAACTACAACTAAACTGAAATTTAATCTGAACTAATACTGAACTAAAAGTGTATCAGATAATTTTCCCTTATAAGGAGTCAGATCAGATTTAGTTTTATCCAAAAGTGATAAAATTTTAAACATTTTTCGGAAAACCTTCCATTACCGTTTTGATTGAAATGGTAGTCCTCTGTTTAAAATCGACCACTTTTTTAGACACCTTTTTTTGTGCTCTTCAATTCTCTTTTAATAAGAATCCAATATGTCTCCACTGGTCTAAACTCCGGCCAGTGTGGAGGATTTGACTTTCTTTGTAAAAAACACATTTATAGTTCTTGTACATCTTAAGGATTTGTTTACCATAGTGACAGGATGTCAAATCAGGCCAAAAATAAGTATACAGACTATGAAGTCTTAAGAATGGAAGCAGCCTTTTTTAAGCTTAATGATGAAAAATGCGGTATTTATGGAGCCCATTATTACGAAAAATTGACTTATTTTACCACAACTGAATATTGCTTGACATATCAAGAACTTTTTAAAAATGTTTGGGTTTTGGGTTCTAAAAGAAGTTGCGAAAAATCTGCCAAAACATAGATTTTATCATTCATTATGCAGCAAGAATATTTTGTGCTCTATTTTAGCCTCAAAATTTTAAGCAGCAGTTCCTGTAAGGAACTTTTTGTGCCTTGCATGTTTTTAGAACTGCATTTGCTTTATCTTTTCGTTGCAATTAGTCCAAACACAGAGCTTACCAGGCTGCCTTGGGAACCATTTTTTCTAAATACTTTCTATTTCATTCCTTTCACCTGAACCAGATTTTCTATCTATCAACGGACAAGTTTTCCCTGTACTGTTTAATAACATTGGAAACAGTTGACCTTTGAATGCTTGGCCATCTTTTTATAAGACTGAATTTGGTTTTGTTGAAAATATTGAATAATTTTAGTACGCATTTTTATCTTTTTATTTGTACAACAATAAAAATATTAACGGACAGGTTTTACAAAGGTAACTGGATTAACAAATAAAAACTCAAATTATGCTTGAGTTAAATGTTTTGATGCAAAAGGTGTATTACAATTTGTTTGATCTCACTCCTTATTACATTACAGACATAAAGAATTTATACAATTATAAATTATTTAATCATTTATTAATTTTAACTAACCGTTTATTATATTTTCTTTTAAGGTCACTTGTGTTCGTCAAAATGACAAATTGGAAAGTGTATTCAGGCATTTCCTTATCGAAGATCGTGGCACTGATGGCTCTGCCAGTTATGTAGATTTCTTATGTCATATGCATAAGGAGATTAAGGAATTATTAAGTTAGCCCGTAGGTTGTAAACATTATAATAATCATCATAATAATAAAACTGTGACTTCTATAACCTGTCGCAGTTTCTCTCAAAATCGTGCACGTCTCTCGCGTGCAACACGCTCTAGAAGATGGTAAAATCTATAAAAGAAATGAAAATATTTAATACATTTACGAAAACAAAATATCCAACAATATGAAGACCAACATCTTAAACAACATTAAAAGTAAATAATAAAATAATTAAAAAAAAAACAACTAATACAATGAAATTGTTTAAACAAATTTAAAAAAAAGTTTACGCAAAAAAACATTAAGAATTTTCGTTATAATTTTTTTCCCTGCTTCTGTTTTGCATTTTTTTTATATTTATAATTTGATTTTACAAAAATTATTATGAATGAATAATTATCTACAAGATGTGAAAACTTATAGTATCATTAAAAGAAAAAATACATTCGATTTATCAGCTTTATACTCCTCTTGTTCTACTCTGTTTATTATATTTCTATTTGTAGCAATGTTTTCCTCTTTTTAATTTTTTTTTGTATGGTTATTTGTGTTTTAAAGTTTAATCAAATTAAATTAAAATTATTATTATTAAAAATCAAATAATTCCTAGTGCTTTTTTCATTATATGTTTGCCCCCTCTTCATAACATTCTTTTAGTTAAAAAAAATGATTGTATAAAAAAAATTAAATAAAACTCTTTTTGAATAAAGTTTTCTTTTATTTCTTGTTTTATTCTTTTCGAAATTAAATTTCCTTGTTATTTTAATTCCTTCCTTTAATTCATAAAATAAACAACAATTGAAATTAATATTAAGGAAATAGTTTAAGTTTCAACTATACAGGCCTGTCACACATATCGTATGGAATGGTTTCAATTCCATAGCAATCATTTGATTCCATTCGCTTTTGCTAAAACTACTAATAAACAATTCGGTTCGTAAAAGTCTTAAAAAATTCAAAATTATTAAAAACAAGTTAAAGTGTTAAATTCCGCCATGCCGTATTTTTTATACCCTCCACCTTTTCTTACATGGATTTTTAAGCAACGGACTTAACGTTAAGTCCCTATTATAAATAGGATTTCATAACATCATCGCTTGTAGAAGAAGGAGAAAAAGACAGACAAGGAAAATAGGGAATTGTTAACATCTCGGCTATTTATGAAACGATTTGAATTTTTTTTTTTACAATCAAAGGAACAAATTTGAAATCAATCAGTGCTAATCAGTCCATAGGTCTCAAAGTCTATTCAAATTATCGAAAAATATTTAATGGTCTGATTCATTTCATATCTTTAGCCCACAAATTCGTAAAATTAATCTTATGGATTCTTAAAAAAACAAAAAAGTTTGAGATACCTTCAGTACTTTACTAATATCTGCGCCATTTATGAACCAATTACTCTTGATTTCAATAGCAAGATTCTTGAAAGCATTTCCAATCGTTTGATATACATATCAAATATATCAACTAGAGATGAGTGATTTAATCACTGTGGTGAATGGTGCATCACTGACAACACTACAGTGACTGAAATTATGAAATTACAGTTACTAAGAATGTCGTCCCTTCTTATTTGTTGCAGTACTAAAATGTATTTGTTTTTATTTTGAGCCAGTAAAATTACTTAAAAGTGGTGCTGAGCATCAATTCCCAATTCATTATCCATTTCCTAATATGGACAGTTTGAACTTTAATAGAGATTTCAATATTCAAAGAAAACAATGTCCTCTGTCTTTTTTTAGTGATTTAAAAATCACTCTCAATGGGAACGACGTTATTCAAAAATCACGGTATCACTCATCTCTAATGTTAATTATAGACTTTATAAACTTGATTTCAACTGACACACGGACGGACGGACATAGCATAATCAATTTCTTTTTTTCATAACGATCCAGAATATATATACTTTTCAGGGTCAAAGTCGAATATTGTGGAAATTACAAATGGAATGACAAACTTATATACACCCCTTTGACCCAGTCAGGTGGAGGGTATAAAAATACTAAAACCTTTTTTATTTATTTTTACTTAAATTCTTAAAAACATTAATTTCACTTAAAAAAAAAAAAAAAAAAAAAACTGAAAAGAAGCAGAATACAAAATGAATTCCATTTTCGAGCGGAATTGGAATTCTTGTGACAGGTCTGATAGTTTAATAATTATGGTGAAAACTAAAATAATTATATTCCATGTCGTTTTTTTATAATTCTTCATATATATTTTATATTCTTTTATTTCTTATATCGCATGTTTTTTATTTAATTATTAAAAAAGATCAATGATTTTTTTATAATTAATTCCAATACATCATTACGCATACAAATACAACAATAATTGAGTAACAAGAAATCAATTTTAATTAAGAAATTATGTATAAAATAAATATTTAATAAAAATATTACAAAAAAAAAAAATAAAAAAATTTGTTAATTTATTAAATAAATTTGGAAAATAAAAAATTTATTCTTCCACATTCTGTTTGTAATCCCCAGACCTGGGAATAAAAAACAATGAATGACCTCATAGAGTAAACAGGAAGTCGGTGTTCTGTCGCCACTCTTGTTTTATTTCTACCTCTCGTAACACTCAGAGCCTCCACTAAGAGTTGACGTTTAAACTTATACGAATTAAAAATCCGAATGTTAATCAGCCGAAGATCTTAGGAATTATGTGTCACAGCAATCAAAGAAAACATCCAAACTTCAATATTACAATTGGAGTTACCATTGAGGCATGTAAGAAAATTTACGAACAAATCATACTTAGGTATGTGCAAGATCCTTTGGATCAGAATATGCTTTGACCGGCATTCATAGAGAAGCCTCAAATTGCGCAATTTCAAGTTACCGTATGAATGTTATGCTTGGAGGCCGCCCATTGCAGCAATGAACATAATTTGCCGCGGTCATCAAGAATAGTTTTGGCACAACTGTGATCGGCATGGAGCAGCAGACTCAATGTATGTTCTTCATGTGACCATAGACCACATGATACACGATATTTATTAACAACCACCCCAATCCTATTTCACTTAATTCTGAAAATCTGATGAGTCCATTGATACAATACAAATTTAGGCGACAGAATTCAAATTCCGACTTTTAAGCACCGACTTTTAAGATCTTAGATCACATGCCACTGCAATCACTTGAACATTGCAAAGCAGAAATAAGTTCCTCAAAACACTAACTTGTAGTGATTGGGGTATGGTTTAAGAAACCTTATTGGCTACTTATAAAACGATTGACCGATCAATAATAATTTATGCTGCTCCAGTGTGGTCTCTTCGATAAGTGATAATGGAGAAATATTCGAAATCCTTAAGAATAAAAATGTCCTCAATACAACATCTACATGTTGAGAGGAAGATCTTACCGGTTACCGGGAATATAATGAAGTATTTAGTAAACAGTTCCTTTTTATATGTCATCAGAGTTATCCTAACTTCAATATAACACAATTGAAATCTCCCACGAGGTATGTTTGAAGAGAAATACGAATATATGAACAAAGCATACATAGCATACACATGATCCATATGATTGGGATACGACGTTCACTGAGACACACATTCCACAGTTCAAGTTATCATATGAATGTTGTACTTGCAGGCTACCCTCCTCTCATCGCAGACGTTGAATAGAATCTCCCGAGGTCTGTAGGAGTAGTTTCAGCATTGCTATGACCAGAATAGATCAATAGGCTAAATTTTTGCTGGTCTCCTTTAAGTCATAAGTCCAGCATGTGGCCAAGGAACCCACGATACACAACATTTTTTTCATTCATTCAAATAATATAAACAGCTTTATAAGGCCAATAACTAAATCAATCCTACCACTCCTAATCCAAAAGATCTATAAACTCAAACGAACATTCCGAAACGATTTTTTTGAAAAAATTCCGTAACTTTTGAATTTTTTGAAATATATTTTTGAGAATTTCCTGCGCTCTTTCAAATCAACTAAAGACACCTCAACTCTAACAAGGTAAAATTTTATTAAGATATCTCCAACAATTCAATTAATATAATGTGCATTATATTCCTGATTTATCAGAACGGTTAAGTGATTCAAGAATATAGTTTCCAAAATTGAGTTATCTAAGTTTTCTAAGTGGTGGTTAGAGGCACAGTAACATACAGAAGTCATTGTGGGTGAAACTTTCAATTGCCGTTAAGATTTTTTAAATACTTCAGCTCCGTACCGTAAAAGAAATTCATTAAGTTATCTATAATGATTCCAGGATTACAGAAATATTAGAAAAAACGATTTGGAATAATGTGAACCATGAATCATAAAATTAATTTCTGCAAGTATCGAGCTATAATTTGGCATGTGTGCGTTGTTGTAACAGTTCGGCTATATCTAGTTGTATCTTCTTCCAATTGATACAGCTTTCACTGGGTTGCCATTCTTTGGAAGAGAGTAACTCAGTTCGTTCCAGAACGCGGATCCAATTGTTGTGGAAACGCATGCGTGCGTCATGGTGTGGGGCATTGGTCAAATGGTCTTAACCGACTATGTAATATTATAATAATTCTTTAGAGGTTACTTTCTGAGTCTTGCTTAAGATTCCACAAATCCAAATTATCAAGAGTTTTTTTATTAAATTCTTTTTAAACGAATGTACGAGCTATTGGTCATTGCCAGTGTTGCCAATTTTTGATGAGCATAAGTGAATAATTCCTTATAAAATATTGGCTAAATGGCTACAAATTATTTCAAAATACAAAAAATATTGAAAAATTTACACAAAATTTTAAGTAAAAATAAAAATAATTGATTTATTTTAGTATTATTAATTTAATTAATTTAATTTAGATTATTAATTTCACTATTTCAACGAAAAATACTATTATGTTTTCATGTTCAAAAACAAAATAAAATCATCTAAAAGCGATTTGTCAAATATAATCGAATATATTAGTTTTCATACATTTCCTGAAGTTTATAAGCTTTTTGTCTTAAGTTCGTCTTATTGTTTCAAAATTTTGGAAACTAATTTTTCAATTGATAATCATTTTGTTTCTGGTATTTTCAATTGATACTATAAATTACATTTTATTCTTAATTTATTAAAAGAAAAATCCTTTAGAGACTGATTTACCGCTGGTTATTGGGAATGGTATACCAATTAAAATTTAATGAGGAACTTCCTTTTTAAGTGTTTATAGACACTTTGACGTATTTTATAGCGATAGAAATTTTAAGTTTAAATATATAAATGATAACCGATAAAGTCTATGAAAAATTTATTGTAAATAAAAATAGTTAAAAAAAATTAAAATTTTCAGTGGCTAAACGAGTCTCGAAATGGCTAAATTTAGCCGCTAAATGGCTAAATTGGCATCACTGTTCATAGCATAACAGAGATTTTTTGGTACAAAAGCGTATATTTTTACCGAGGCGATTCCTCCTCAAAGAAATTCCTATTAAAGAGTTTAAATTAAAACTTTATTTTTATTCTTAAATTATTAAATATTTTTTTCTTTTATTTATTTATATTTTCTCATCATCATTTAACTACACAAATGTAGTACAATATGTTTCGTATATAATAATTTATATATAATTTTTTTTAATTTAATTTTTATATAAATTTATTTTTATTATATTTTTTTCTCATCTATAAACAATTTGTGTATTTTTTTTTTTTTTTTTGGAAATTTTTATTTATTTTAAAAAAAATTATTTTTATTTTTTGTATCTTATTAAACAGTTTTTCTCTTGTTTTCTTCTTACATACAGATAAAAATGTATTTTTATTATTAATTTTTTATATTTATTTAGTTTAAAAAATGTATTTCTTTAGTGCAAAATTACATATTTAGTACTTTTTTTAAATTTTAAATATTTTTTTATTTTATAATTAATTCAAATTACTATATATATATATATATTTATATATATATATATATATATATATATATATATATATATATATATATATATATATATATATATATATATATATATATATATATATATATATATATATATATATATATATATATATATATATATATTTCTTTTTGATTTGAAATAAAATATTTGAAAATTATTAAGAAAATAATTTTGAAAATTTAAAAATTATTTTTATGTTAAATGAAAAAAAAATAATTTTTATTTATTTTAAAATTCGAACCGGTTAAACGATTTTTTGCATTACAGAAAACCGACCGTTTTCGAATAATTTCTATTTTAAAATTATTCGAAATGCCGGTTTTTTCAGTCGGTTTACCCGTTTATAATGAAAGTCACTTTTAAGCTTTTCACTATTACATTCAGCAATTCTGCCATGACTGAGTAAATATACAAAAAAAATTATTCCGTGTGTCACACGAGCAAAGTTTTGTATGACATTTTTAGACATCATATTCTGAATCAATTTTGCTATGTCCGTCTGTTTTAGACATAATCACTCCAAAAAAATAATTAAATAAGATTCTGTAAGTTTTTTTATTCAGCGATATACATTTTTTAGGTTAAGAGATATAGACCTGTAATTTAAACATATTAATTTTAAATGGAACCACGTTATCTCGATACATTATTTTAAAAACTATACCGAAAAACACACAAAACAAGGTTTTATATCCCACTCTTTTAGGGCATTATACAGTGTATGGACCAAATTGATGAATTTTGTTAAAAATAGTTATTTTGATGTGGAACTATTATTTTGACTTCATTTCATATAAAGATCATTACACGATATATGTTTTTAATAGTTAAACACGTTAAAAAAAAAAAAAAAAAAAAAAAAAAAAAAACATTTTCAAAAAAGCTCCCAACGCATCCAGTAGGAGAACAATTTCTGAGAAAAAATCTATTAAAAATTTAGAGGCCAAAAACGGAGCACAGAAATTAAAGTCAAGTTTTGTGGTCAACAATTTTACGCTCCAGGGAACGTTGAACGTTTTTTTTTTTTGCAAAAGCTTTTCTTGGTGTGACATACAATAAGCACTTGTGGCAAAATAAAAACAATCATTTGTTAAAATGGACTCCATAAATAGCGAAATTTTTATTAAGAAATTTTTTGCAAAAAGGCAGCTTCCATAAGAGAGGCAGATCCACCAAACTGCCCAGAGCTAAAGCAAGTGGAAACTTGGGGCTCTTGTTAAAAGAGAGAATTGAAGAGCACAAACTAGGTGTCCAAAAGTGTGGTCGATTTTAAAAATGGGATGGGCTAACTCTTCGAGCAAAGTGACAGAAATAACTGTAAAAACGTCAATAACAAAATGCCGGCTAACTTTGTGCTTGGTAGCGACATATTCGGTGATTGAACTGATTTAGATTCCTGGTTACAGTAACTGTTCTGGTAATGACATTGTGAATGCGCTAGCCAGACATGGTACGATGCTTGGTGATGAGTATATCAAGCAGCTGGCTACCACTTGCATACTTTAAGAAGAGTTTTGAGGACAAGTTGTATGTAATAGCAGAAATGAGACGGCTAACTGAGCTAACGTGTTGAGCATCTTGTGTTCTTTGGCTCAGTTACGATATTCGAAGATCTAAACAGTTATTAATTTTCAATAGAAACCATGTTTGGATGTTTTTAACGAGACACTGGGTTTTATAAGCCCATTCATGAAGGGCGAGCCTTGCTCATAATAGCTTCTGTCGTAGTTGCTATGGCGAACAAGAAGAGACAGCTCTTCAACAGCTTTAAAAAGGTGATTTTTGTAATGAAAATCTGAGTCGCCACTTTCTGTCCTTTCATTTATTAGCTGGTTTGGGGAAGCTGTTGTTATGTAACATCTGTAAAAACAAGTTAGTTAATTCTTACGATTCAGGTTCTGGTTTAAATGAAGGCTAAGAAATTGTGACACTTCTATAAGGTAGGATTAGCTAAGTAGTTTAACAAATGATGTATATTATGTGGTCCTTGACTACATGAGAGATAAATATTTGGACGACACGGTCATCGTAGCCTATCGTAGTTGTGCTAAAACTACTCTAACAGACCTATACCGATGTTGTTCAATGTTTGCTAAGAGTGATGGGCGAACTCCAAGTACGATAACTTGAAACAGCAGAATTTGTGGCGCCTTTATGAATATCATTCAAAGCAGCTATATATGAATCCTGACCAAAAAGATATTTCACATACTTCTAACAGCCTTCGAAGGTAACTAAAATTGACATGTATTGAAATTACGATAATGTATCCGATGAGATCCGAGAAGAAAATATTTACTAAGCATTTAATTTTGTATGTCTACATAGGGCATTTCTATACAGCCCATTGAGAGAAGAAGGCCACACTAGAGTAGCATAATGTACCACCGAGTGTCCAATAATTTAATAAGTAACTAATAAGGTTTATTTATCCATGCCTGCAGCCTAGCGCTTTGAAGTCCTTATTTCTGCTACGCAACATTTATCTGATTGGAGTTGAATGAGCTCAAGAAGTGAATAGGCTATCAAATGGATAACAGTTGGTATTTAGATTCAATCGACTATGATGCATAAATTTGTATGTTCCTCTTTAGTCCACGTAGTTAAGAGTATTGTTGTTCGCTGGTGAAAGTTTCGTGTTACGCACAGTGAAGAAATTGATTTCGGTGAGATAACTACATCAGTAATCATGTCAACTTCTGGTAGAAGTTATGACTGACAGTGTAAAAGGCTTTTGAAAGATCAAGTACCATATAGGATCGTATGTTCGCATGGTCTCTGCTGGTTCAAAGCATGTGCGATTTGAGTTTATATGGCCAACTTTAAAAGGTCATAAACTACCCCCATGACCAAGATCAACTCGAGAACACATCATCTATAATCAGATAAGATTTTGTTAAAATGGTTCAAAAGTTACATAATTATTTCAAAAATATCGCTTGGAACTACAAAGTGTTGGTAAATAACAAACTACTAAGGAGTAAGATCGAAAAATTCTTAACATACATATATGTAATCAATATTTTTATAGTTTTAATCAGTACTGATGAAATTTTGAAAATTTTTCGGAAAACTTTTTCAAAAATTTTATAGAGCAGTTTACGGATTTGCCTCTTTTGGTACAAATAGCACATTATTGCTATTTTTCCACTAAAAAGCTTATTTACCATAATGGCAGGATGCCAAATCAGGACAAAAATAAGTGAATTCATTATGAACTCTTAAGAATGGAAGCAGCCTTTTTGGTGAACATTCATTAATGTAAGTTTCGGTTTTTATGGAGCCCGTTGTAAAAAATGATTTTGCTGCAACTTTTTGGGAATTTTTAACTGCTTTTAAGTCCTAAACTTTTCTTAAACATTCCCTCGAGCAACAGCTATATAAAATTTTTGACCAGGAAGTTGCGAATTATCTGCCAGAACATACGTTTCATCATCCATTATGCAACAAGAATATTTTTTTTAGAAAACTTGACTTCAATTTTTGTGTTCGGTTTTTGATCTCTAAATTTTCGGCATCGTTTTTGTCAGGAACTTTTTAAGTCTTATTTGTTTTTAAACCGGTATTAACTTTAACTTTTTGTACTAAATATGTGTATGTACGTGCATCATTCCTTCTAACTAAACGAGATTTTCTATCAACGGACAAGCTCCGCCGGTAATAACATTAGAAATGCTTGGCCAACTTTTTGTTGAACCTAATTTGGTTTTGTTGAAAATATTTAATAATTTTAATACGCACTTTTATCTGGTCACTCACTTTAAACGGATTAACCATATATTCGTATGTTTGACATTAAAACATAATAACTGACATGTTTTATAAAGGTAACTTTCTTCCGTTGCCCACCGTCCATTGCACACAATGAACAGATTTTGCCGCGGTCAACAAGAGTTGTTCCGGCTCAACTGAGATCGGGATGGTGCAACAGACTCAATGCCTTTAAGGCTCCTATTGAATGTGCCGTCCCAAACCCATGTCCTGTTTGTGGCCAAGAACCATTAATTTAACTGGCAATCACATCCAACCTCACTCTGTTCTGAAGATTTATGGACCCAACCAGTCGAGGTTGCAAGACTTGAACAACAACATGAACCATAAGTGATAAATGTACTTATTCTTTCCAGCTGTTGCAACAACAACAAGAACGGTTACTAGATTCAACAAAAAAGCGATTGAAAAAAAAACATGTGTTAGGAATTTTTCGATCTCACTCCTTACTACATTTATATGTATAGTTATCATAATCTATCATTTATAAATTTACTTTATTTTTAAATTAATTTATAAATATTAAAAAATTATTTATTTGCTTTAAGAATAAATGAAATTAAAAATTATAAGAAAACAACTAAAATAACTTTTTCTATTTATTTAAATGTTTAATAAGGCAATAAATTGAATGTTTTAAAGAAAATCTATGTTGATGACTATTAATTGCACAATAGAGCAGTGTGTTGTTGCGGTAACTTATCCAAAAAAAAAAAATAAAATAAAAAAGTAAGTCGGCCAAGCCCGACTTTGTGATACCCTACACCACAATGGTGTTTATAAATGGTAGTTATGAAAAAGTAATGAACGACCCTCGTATACTATTATTTTCTGATTTATAATTAAGTGTGCAGTCCATTATTGTGACACTAAGATTTATGTGAAGTTTATGCGTTTTAAAATGATTTTTTTTGTGAAATTATGGATCGAACCTCGTATAATTTTCCACATTGATATTTATATTTGATACTTATATTTATCTTAATTTGCCTGAATATTATTACAATTTTAAATTATTTATGCGTTTTATACTCTACAAAATGATTTTAGAAGAGGACTTATATTGGACCGACCCTCGCATAATTTGGCATATCGTTTTAGAATATCATAGTATCTATTTCTGTTAAATTTCGTTAAAATTTCGTTATATTTAAGACTCTTATAAGCTTAAAACCTCATTCCGGGAGGATATTTGTATACGAAAATACCTGTAATATTGGAGCGAACATAGCCAATTTCAATAGGTTTTCGTCCTTAAACTAAAATCATAATATTTATCAAATTTCATAAGGATATATTAAAAATTTCGGCCTGTAGAGTGTTCACAACATTTACACGGACAGCCAACCGGACAGACATAATTAAATCGACTCAGAAAGTGGTTTTTAGTCGAACGATATACTTAAAAGTGGGGTGTAAGGCCAGTTTGTCTGTATGTTACAAATATCAGCCCTAAACGCATAATACACCAGCCACCTTTGTTGGTGTAGGGTATAACTAAAAGATTAAGTTTAACATAACAAGTTGTTAGAGCAAAAAACATAAAGAGAAATAAAAATGTGGTAATAAATATATAGTTACTTGTTTTGTAATAGTGTGTTCTTTTTTTGTTTCGTTTTCTTTTTTTCTTAAGTTATAAATATGGATTTTTTTATTATAATTTTTCTTAATATTTTTTTAGTTACAATTAAACATTTTTTTTAAAAACTGTACAATATATTCTTTTATTACTTTGTATTTTATTTAAAAATATATAAGAAAACAAAAAAAACGCAATGAAGATTTTTTGAAAGTGGACATTTTTTTTGTTGTCCTTATCAGGCGATAAGAATTACGCTTTTTTAGTTAATTTGTTTTTTTTTTTTTGTAATTAAACTTCATTGTGTTTTTTCCTTAATAGCTTTAATAAAATAATTAATCATTTTTGTTTTATTTTTAATATATAAAATTTAGAATTTTTAAAGGGCCATTAAAAAAAACTTATTATTAGAAGAAAGAATAATAATAATAATACATTTTTAAAATTAAAAATTTTTTAATAATGATTTTTGCTTATAATTTTTGTATACAAAATAATTTAAATGTTGCTAAATATCTTTAATTTTTTTTTTTAAAACTGAATTACAAATAATTTTTAAAATTGTATAATAAAGCAGTATTTAGAGCTTTAAATATGTGGCATTTGATTTTATGTATATATATTTTTTTTAAATTTTTCTGTTGTTTGGAAAATATATATTTATATAATGTATAATTTTTTTCTTTTTTGTTTAATTTAATTATTAAAATAAAACTCAAAACAAAAATAGTTAAAGAGAATAATAAGAATAAAAATAAAATAATGATGTTTGTTTAAATTACTTAGTTAAAATAATAGATTTTATTTAGTAAAAGCCATAAAAACTGCCCAGAGAATTTCATTGGCATTGGGTTTGGCCGCTTCGGTTTCAAAATCTAAATCCAATAATTCTCTAACACGTTTCATAGCCACTTCATAATCATCATCATTGAGAGGAGCAAAAGCATTTTCTATAACATCACTAGCATGGGCCAAAAATATCAGTGCCAACATACGTTTATCCATGCGTTGAGGATCATTAACCCATTTCGATAAAACAGAATCTTGTATCTATAAAACAAAACATTTAAAATTTAGTTTTCTTTAGCAAAAAATAAAATCACTAATAATTAAATACCTTTCTAACTAAACGACATTTAACCACATTATCACTTAAGGGATGTGTTCGTCATATCAAATAATAAGAAATTTGTTTTTCTGTTGTTAAAACACCCTTTTCAACCAGATTTTTAGCCAAACGTTCTCGTACATTTTTCAATTGATAACGTAATTTTAAGGGATTCCAGGTTTCACCTTTTCAATTCAATTATTAATAGTTTTTAGTTAAAGTTTTTCCTTGCTTGCACTTACCACTTAAATATTCAATCCAACTTTGAACTGTTTCTGGTGGATTTGTTTCTTTGATGTGCTTTAATGCCTCATCTAATAATACATCACCAGTTGGTTGATCTGATTTCAATATGACTTTTCTGTAAATTATAATTATAATTTATTTAATCGAAATTATGGAAATTTTATTTTTATAATTAAAATTTTTTACCTGGAACACAAACCACGTCTTCGCATACCAGACTTTTCCATCATAATACGACCACGTATGCCAAGTTCAATGAGAATACAGCCACGTAGGCCGCTTGATATGCAATCATTCCAAAAGGATGTGTAACCCTAAAAAGAGATTTAAATAAATTTTTAATTTAAGAAAAAAATAAAATCTATAAATTAAAAGTTCGAAAAACTTTTTTAAAATATTTTTTTTTTATAAAAATATATAAAAGAAAACAAAATTTTGTTCGAAAGATAACGAAATAGGACTTTTGATAAAAATTAAACAAAAATCTGTCTACAGTCATTCTGTCTGTCTATCTGTCTGTTGTTGGCACTCTCACATCTACAATAGTTGATAGACCTTAAAGGAATTCGGCCTGAGCTTTCTTATAGTCCTGAGAGGTATCCTATTTAAAATCAACAAAATCGGTTCAGTACATCCACAGATATAAACCGATTATGAGGCAATCTCTAAGTTCCTACGATATTGGTTCTGCCAATAAGAATAAGATTTTGCCATGTTGTATGCACTTCATTACCATTCCAAAAATTATCAAAATCCGTTCAGTGGAATAAAAGTTATAGTCAGAAATATAACTTATTTTATTACTCTTTAATTGTTCCTGTGTTGTTGTATTTAAGAAAAACATTTATGTATGTGTTGTGGTTTACCTCAAAGAATGGTCTGGCACTGATTCTACTATTTGAATAAACTTTACATGCCATCTTAAGTTCTATATAGGATTTAAGTTGGACTCCATGCCAGTCAGTCCAACAGATGTGTGATGTGTTCTTTAAATAATGATTTAATCTACTTTCAGACATGTACTGCAGCGTTGTCATGTTGGATTTGACAATCTCCAT